>SCLG01000269.1:86011-117040 GCA_004367875.1 Oikopleura albicans
CATTTGGTTAACTTCATGTAATCCTAGAAGGCATAAATACGTTCGAGTATGAAAAAATATTTTATTTAAAAAATCTAGAACATTTTTATATATTTCAAAATAATTGGATAGCTTCGTTTTAAAATTTATTTGCATTTTTGGCTTGTAGACTATATAAGCAGTTACAGACCCCAACGTCGCATCCTGTGTAATTATTACAATCTGCACAAGGTTTTTAATCTGTTTTCCCCTATTTACAAATAGGGACTATAAGCAACTATTTTAAACACAAGTTCACGAACAGACCGGTGTACTAAAATTGAAGTAGAAATTGAACAAGCAATATGTCACTGGACTAATTTGAAAAATTGATATAACCAATATGAGAAGCTCAAAGTGGCTCTGGCCTGAGGTCAATTTGATAAAGTATTAAAACTCGCATCTCGGACGTCCCGGCTATTTAATGCTGTGCCTAAGTATAGCTTTCTGAAAACTCTTTTACTCTTAGTTCGATTACAGTCCTAAGTAAAACAACCATTACACATTTATTTTTTTTGACAAAAAATTGACGTTTTGTCGAAAAAATGTCGAAAAAATTTCCAAAACTTTCCAAGAAATGTCCAAAACTGTCCGAAAATGGACGTTTTGGGGACGAGGTTAACCGGTTAACCGATACCGTTAAGGTATGTTTTATGTCTTGTGCTTGGCGGTTAAGGAGCTCTCATATTTACTTTATTGAACCTTACAGGGTGACGATAACATTAACTAACTTTATTTTTCTTGGTTGACTTTTTTGCAAATTTTATACTGTGTGTCGAGGCTTCAATTGTCGTTTCTATCACCCTTTGTAACAAAGAAAAAAAAATGTATTTGGGGTTAAAACTACATAGGCGCAGCCTGACGAGGTCGAAGACAGAAAATGTCGAAACCCTGAAAAAGTCAAAAAAGAAAAAGTCGAAAATGTCAGAAAATGGCCGAAACACTTTTCAGGTTTTGACAATTTTATAGTTTTGACTTTCTTCAGGTTTGGACCTTCTGAGGGTTTTGACCTTTTTATGGTTTCGACGTTTTCTGTATCCGATCTTTTCAGGTTGCGCCTATATAAAATACACGTATGGTTTCATACTACATGTTACATTCATACTACATATAACATATAGCAATTTTTATAATACGTAAATTGCCAACTTTATGTGCGCCAAATAAAGCCAAGTTTAGTAGAATTTCTTATTATTTCTATGGATATCAAATTAACCATTTGATGGCTTTTTCGAACTTCCCTTTTGCGGCAATAACTCGCCACATAAAAAAATCATTTTAAAAATTAAATCTTTTTAGAGCTCCTAAAAACCGCAATCAATTTCCGAATGCATACCAATCTTATAATTAAATGAAATGGTCGAAAAAGTATACAGTCCCTGCTCCCAAATCGTTACGCCCCAAATCGTTACGAAATGACGTCATGATCCTAAATCGTTACGATTTTTTTTCGAGGTCTGGTGTTCAAAGTTTTTAGATCATTGAACGTAGAAAAATCGTAACGTTTTCAAATCATGACATCGCTTGTAACTCCTTACGTGTAACACTTGCGCAGCAAGGCCTCTGATTAAGAAAAACACTAATTTGAAGGGTTAAAAAGCTAATGACCCCAAATCGTTACGAAATGACGTCATGATCCCAAATCGTTACGATTTTTTGAACCAGAAATCGTAACGATTTGGCAGCAAGGACTGTACATGCATTTCTTCAAGCGCTCTATAACAGAGGTCGGCATTTTTTATTTTTTTTCTCACACATCGTCAAATACTATTTTTGAATCTTGTTACGATTTTAAAACAGATTATGGTGTCTGAAAAATATATTTTTAGTGTTCATTGACAGAATATTGGAATTAAGGGACGAAATTCAAATTAAGGGACGAAATTGAAATTAAGGGACAAAAGTGGTCTTAAAAACCGCCCCTTAATGCGAGACCCCCTTCTACCGATGTTTTGGTGTAGTCACGTGAGCAAAATCTGAAACTTGGGCAAAGTTTTCCGACGTGACTTTTTAGCGTATTCGCGGTCAAAAAATCGTTGCCGAACTTTTACAAAATATTTTCAAAATTCAATCATTTGCCCAATTTAGGGTACATTTATATTTTTCATTAACAGCTATAAGCCGTAACATTTGCGTAAAATTTTTGGAACAAAAGTTTGTTTTGTTTTTAGGAGTTTTTTCGTCTCAAATTGGTAACAAATAAGGAAGAAATGGGGAAAAGTGCAAGTTTGGAACGAAGTGACAATTTGAAACGAAGTTACAGTCTTTTTGACAAAAAAAAAATCACTTCGTTGCCACACCAACTGTAAATGGGAAAATAAGTTAGTATTTCTACAGCTTTAATTCGTGAAACAGACTTTAAAAGTCGTCGCAAAAAAGACATTATTAAAAATAAGACATTACTTAAAATAAGGATAAATCGCCCTTTTTTCTAATTTTTCTTTTTCTTTATGCAGTTCCTTATTGAGTCAGATGGATTCGAGGTCGCCGCATCAATCTTCATATTTGGAAATACTCGGCCAAATAACTTTTTAATTTTCAGCTTTATATCCAATTCGGAAGACTTATAAAGGATTTTCTACGACAAATCGTGCATATTTTAAGGGCTTAGTTTTTATCGTTCTGTTCGGCCGACTTTGGCGCACGTAAGGTCCGGTTTATGACGAAAAAAGACCGATAAATATAATTTTACTTATTGTACATAATAAGTGCAAATATGGGACACATAGAATTAGAAAAAAAAATCAAAAAAGGTACAATTAAAAAAAAGTTAGTTGTCCGTCATTAATTGAAAAAAGAAATTAGGATTTTTTAACCAATTCAAAATTTAGCTTAATTTTCACCCTTAAATCAAATTAATAATAAAAAAACGAAAAGTGTATTTTAACTCCCACGGGAAGTGCGTGTATATAGACACGCAACCTGTTTTGTCGTGGATTTAAGGTATATGGAGGCCCCTTAGGGCAAAACAGGTATTGGTGACCCCCCCTCAACGTTTCAAAAAAATTAGATTGACGGTGTTTTTTGCGTAGGTTGGAGATTTCAAACAGCTCTCTAGGGGGCCCTGGTGGCCCAGATCAATTTCTGATTAATCAGATCGACGTAGTTTGACGAGCTTTACTTGGCTTCACCAGTTTTTTTGAATTATTGCGAATAATTGTGATTTTTTTTAGTGCGTGTTTATTTACACGCATTTCCCCCCTACGGGTTCCCAAAAACTCCTGAGAGTTAAAACCGGTAATTTTAATGACTTCAGACATAACCCGACTTACTGAACTGGTAATTAAAAAACACAACTCATTGCAGTGTCGCAAATTTTGATACATGTATATTCATAGCCCGGGTGCGCCCTTTATTATTGGCCAAACTTTTTATCAATTTTAAAGTTTACATAAGAACTTTAATTCAGAGGGCATTTAAATTATTTTCTACGGCACTCCGTGCATATTTAAAGCTTTTTTTATTTGTCGTTTTTTCTTGTTTTTCTGTTTTTTGTCGGTTTCGGCACACGTCAGGCCCGGTTTATGACGGGCGAGGACAATAAATGTAATTTGGCTAATTTATGCACGACAGACACTAGCACATTCTTAATATTAAAACTGATCAGATTCACAAGTGCAAAATTGGTTAGCTTCTGATCCAAGGGCAGAAAATCATATTCACATGAACCTACGTAAACCCTAAAAGTAATTTGGGATTTAGCAATGACCGATTGTTGGCCAATAGTAAACCGGTATTTCGACAAATGACAATGCCATTCTGATATCAAGGTTATTTTTTGTTAAGATTTAATTCCGATAGACATCTAATTACCGGTTTTAATACTTTTACACCTCTTATTACAGGGGGTCTCATATTAAGGGACACCAAATTAAGGGACAAAATTCAGATTAAGGGACAAAAGTGGACTTTGGTCAAAAATAGCAAACCGTCCCTTAATCTGAGACCCCCCTGTATACGGAAAACTGGCGGTGTTTAATAATTCCGGTAAATAGCCAGCTTATCATTTTGGATTTATAAATTAACTGGAATAGTTAGACACGACCTGATTTTTTAGTTTCAAGCAGCTGTGTCATATGGTATGAGTCATACGATATGACTCATATAACTCATATCATATGAGTCATATGGCACTGATGGGTGCGCAGCTGGACATAAAAAACCTACATATGGACATTTATACTCTTGAACTCACGGACCTTATTGTGAAAAGAAAACCTAATTAATCATTAGTTTTTCAGGCACCATAAATTTTTTTATTAGCTGACCACAAAACGATTTTTTTCTAAAAATTTTTGTGGACTCTACACTGTAGAGTCTACAGGTCGTTACCAAACGTGAAATGACTCCAGTATTGTCATCATTATGCTGCATAATATTGACACAAATTTTCCCAGATCAAAAAATAAATTTTGACCCTAGAATTATAAAACATTTTACGGTGCCTGAGAAATAATGAATTTTTTTTCTTTGGTTTCATTTTCATATAAGGAAACATTTTTTTGACGAGATGAAAACCGAGAGATGAGCACATAGTCAAAACCGGCGGCGGCTACGAGTTAATATTTTATATACTTAGGATATATATCATGTCAGCTTTAATATTAATTTTATCGTGATGATACAAATACAAACACGTCGAAAAGTGACAAGTGCTCTAAAAATTGCTCGAAAACCCCACTTCAAGTTCAAGACGATGTCGGTTTTGTGTTCCAGACTGTAGTTAATAGACGCTTTAGTCGTCGGTGATTTTGCCGGTTTTTGAGCAGGATGCGCCGGAATAAGATTCAACAGAATTAAACGCTCATCAATTGTCATTAGCCGCTCAAGGGTTGACGTGATTGGCTTAACCAATGTTATACTAAAAAAATACTGCTAGCTTTTAGAACCTATCGATTTCGAGTTTTGAGATAGAATTGTCTTGAATACATAATACAGTCCTTACTTCCAATACGAACAATTTTAGTTCGCGAAAATAGCGTCCGTATTGGGGTGAATTGTCATATAGTGTCCATTTTTCGACTGTTTTGGGGAAATTTTTTTTTCAATAACTGTTTTAAAATGGCATTTTTGAACGATTTTGTAATGTTTCAAAACTTTCCCGAAAAATCTGAGCAGTATTTGCATTTTACTGCGCATACCTTAGGGCTCAAAGATTTTTATAATTTAACTCCTGAGCGACAGTATGATTATTTTGCTATTTCCTGAAACCTGAAAAAACATGAACAGTACAAAATACAGTTTTTTCAAACTAATTTATTAATAATTTCAGCCCAGAGTAAAATGAAAAGTAAAATAATGGTCAAGATTTGTCTCGGTTTCTGCAGCACCACCGCGTGGGCGAGTTCAATCTCCTTTTTTTTCTTTTAATTAAAATAACACTGTAGTATTAACTGGATATGAATTATTTTAAACTCGGTGAATACCCAAAAAGTCACCCAAAAGTTAAACAAGAAAAACCATTATACTTTTATTTTGTGGGTTTTCTCAGGATTTTCGGCTAATTTTAAATTCTATTCTTTGGTGTGTTTTTTTTTTCATGACGTTGATCAAATCCGACTTTTATTCGCCTGAGTCGATTTCTTTTCAGACTATTCAATGATGCATATCAGATATTATTCGAAGAATTAAAAACACACACACTCGGATAAATGTAACTCGTATAAAGACTTACTGCCAAAAAATTGTCTAGTCAAAAGATAATACAGTGCCTTAAATTGCTTCAACAATAGTTTTTTTAAGGATTAGAGCTAGATTGTCCACGCTAAAACTGACTATTTGTGAAAATTATGAAATTTGAATATCTTACGATTTTTAGGGTCACCGCAATTCTTCGGAGAATACCGGTATGTTTCCGGAGAATTTCTCTGAAAAATCTCTTCTCCGAATAATATTTTGGCATTGATACTTTATAAAGTAAAAAACGAAAATAAATATAAAAAAACGTAATACCTTGAAAAACTATTTCCAACATTTTCTACAGGTTTAGCCTCATGAAAATGGGCTGAGCGTTTCTAGAATAGAGCAATTTTTTTCTTTTTTCTTGCAATGGGGTGCTCCTATTGGCCAATATCATTTTAAAATACATGTATACTTACACGGTATACTAGAAACAGGCAGTCGATTTTCATGAGACTAAACCAGTATCAAAAAAATTATTTTATTCTGGTATCTTATCCGATAATTTTTTCTTTTGTTTTCAAATTAAAATTCATGTAATGTATTAATTTGTAGAAGTACTATACAGAATTCAGTATTATAAAAAAGTTAGGTCATAACCGCGGCGTGTGTCGATAATTGGTCCGGTAGCAGCCGTTTTGTTCAAGTCAGACCCGAGTTTTTTTTTAACCCGAAATCATTTGTGTGCTCGTGAATGACCCGAGTTTTTGACCATGTTTCCCCGCTGAATACGAGCACGGGTCGGGTAGCAAAAAACTAGAGTGTGCCGACTGTTGTAACTAGTATAAGCATTTTTATTCATATTTTTGAAATTTATTAAAAAAAAAATCATTTGGGTTATTTATACAAAAAGCAGGTCGTCTATGCGGTTTTATTCCAGATTTCACACTTTGTCATATCTTAATTTGATGTAATCCCAATTTTAAAATTGAATCTCAAAAACAATGCCCAAATTATTAACAGAATAGGCAAAATTGAAAATAGAAAATTATACCGTTTCGTTCCATTTAGAAAGATATCAGTGACACATTCTGTTCGTTCTTCCCAAAGGACCATCCGTCCAAAATAAATCCCATCTCTTATCATCTTCATTTTTTCTCTTTTGAGGCCACATTTGAGTTCAATTTCGGCACAGTTGCCATTGGAAAAAATGATCAAAAAGTAAACGCCGAAAATTTGCACTTTTACCGATTTCATTTCAGCGGTTTCTAACGTCGCATACTTTTTTTTTCCTATTTTTTTTCTTCTTTTTTTTAACAAACACACATTCGGCGTGTTTGACCCGAGGCAAAATGCAGAAAACTCGTGGTGGCGTTGCGCCTAAAAAAAAAAGAAAGGAGAGGAAAATGCGATGAAAAACTTTATTTATTGAATTTTAATTTCAAATACATGTTTTATGCGGCAATTGCTCGGGAGTTTGACAATAAATGTATCTTTTTTAACGTTTGTCGTGCCATAAAATATTTTAGATACTAATTTTTAGAAATATTTTTTTTTTGGTAATTTATTTTAAAGCTCCTTAAAACTCTGCGCTGTTCGCAGCTACGGCATTTTTTCCGTTTTTTACATTGATTATTAATTGTTGTTTAAAAATTTATAAATGCGCATGTGATTTTTGAGTGAAAGAACAAAAAAAAAAGTGATGAAAAAAGTGGCATAAAATATTTAGACAAATTCAGGTTTGGGGGCAGTTAAGTTGGTTGTCGCCAGATTTTTTGTTCTGAGTTTTTTTTTTACTAAAATCGGCACGTAGTAAATTAATAATTACGAATTTGACCTCAATTAGGGCAGTTCTAGGTGGAGTGGGGTACTCGTTAATGAAAACTCGTTAATGAGTACTTTCGCGACCACAAATGTTCACGTAACTACCCGTCACCTTCTAGGTGGCCCGGTAACTCAAGTTCTAATGAGCTCATATCAACAATTCCATGCCTTCATTGAGAATCTCGAAGACTTGTAAAAAAGATCTCAACCACGCTATATTAAATCACGGCGGTCTGTAACTGCTTAGTATAATATCATTTCATTTGTATTAGGTAAAGATTCTTAAAGAAATATAGTGCCCCTGAAATTTTATTCGTGTACATGGAGTACTGAATAGAATTTGATGAATAAGGGTTGGTTGTCCAAAATTAGTAGACACAGCTTTTTCGACTCGATACCGCCAAATGTGGCATATTGGCGCGTTAGGACGTGAGCAATTTTGTTGTACAGAAGTCACGCTGAAGTCGAAGAGCAATTTATTAATGATTAAAAATTAGATACACTCCCCCCTCATGATTAGGGCCACTTTTGTTTCCTGAAAAAGTGGCCCTTGTTATGGTGTGGCCCTTATTATGAGAAATGGTGGCCCTTATTATAAGAAAGTGGATGTTTTTTCAGATAGTCTGGTTAGTAATTCACTCATTTTTTTATGTATTTTTTTACTTTTTTTATATTTTTGTATTCCCTTGTGGAGGTTAGTAAAGTGTATTTAGTATATTAGGAATATCCGGCAATCTTATTGGACAATTTGTTCAGACTTTGCCAGACTATCAGACAAAAACTCAAATTTCTCATAATAAGGGCCACCCTTCACACCGCATTTTGGCCCCTATTATGAGTAAAAAAATATTTTTAGTGATAATGGCCCCTATGAGAGATAAATCCCCATTTATGGGTCAAAAATGCCTATTTTGGCCCTTATTATGAGAAAAAAACGTCGAAAAAGTGGCCCTTATCATGGGAAAGTGGCCCTTATCATGGGAAAGTGGCCCTTATTATGAAAAAGCGGGCCAAGGTGGCCCTTATCGTGGGGGCCCTTATCATGAGGGGGGAGTGTATAGAAATTTAAAATCAAATATAGACTCGAATAATATTTCGTAGGCACCATAAATTGTTTAAAAATGTTCACGCAATAAGAAAATAAAACCACAATAATAATGTTAGATTCTTTACAGTATAAACTACTGATTGCGAGTGTAATTCTGTGATTTGTGATTCACATTTCGGTCCGTGTTTTAGATATAGGCTGAACGAGGGGTCGTCATAAGTCAGAAAAAAATGAGCTGTGCTGGGCTGTCCTCTCGGGCTCGAAAAAAAATCGAGCTGCGCTCGGCTGTGCTCTCAAGCTAAAGCATAAAACTGAACTGCGCTGTCCTTGCCTCGGCTGCCCAGTTCACGAACTGCCCAGGGCAGTTCAGTTGAACTGGGAAGGCCAGCTGGCTGTTGCCGAGCCCTGGGCTGAACCAGAATTTGAACCCGATTATTATTGAGTGTTTATATTCGGAGACATATGTAAATTTGTTTTGCTTTAGAATATTTGGTGGTGATTATTTCAGAGTGTATTCATTTTGAGCGTGTGCCCAACACTGTACATGTTTTTAGCTACATGTTTTTTAGTAAGTAAGCTTGTTTTACTCGTTGTGATTATCTCAGACTATTCACACATTTTTTTTGTGTTTTTTTTCTTCGGTAAAACTAGGGATTAATAAAAGACATATTTTAGCGGGGATTATTTCCTGTCCAGTAGCTTGTTCAATGAATTAACGTCGCATCACTTATTTTTTCATGAGAAATTGGGTTAGCATTCGGGGTAATAGATATAGGGTTTTTTTAATGTGCCTAAAGGGCGAATACATTATTCAAATTTAACAACAAAAATCGGTGAATAAAATAACAAACGATTTTTGTCGCCATTTGAACCCCAACCTCTAGATGTCGGTGTTAAAATGAGTCAAGTTAGAATTATTTAGTATATACAGCCCCTACGCACTTATGTTACGAAAGTAATTTCGAAAAACGATGCCTTAACTGGGCAAAGTGTAAACGGAAAATGACAACATATTAGATTTTTCAAAATTAGCTGGGTGCAAGATAACTGCGTAAGACGAAAATACATATGACAAAGTACACCCCCTCCGCCGTTATGTTTCCGCTCAGCCCCGTCGGTGCCATTATGTTTCCGCTTTTTTGAGAATTTTTTTCCAGTTTATACGCCTACGCACTGCGCTGTTATGTTTCCACCCGACATATTTTGGGCCCTAATATTTTGTTCTTTAAAAATTANATAAATGTATCTTTTTTAACGTTTGTCGTGCCATAAAATATTTTAGATACTAATTTTTAGAAATATTTTTTTTTTGGTAATTTATTTTAAAGCTCCTTAAAACTCTGCGCTGTTCGCAGCTACGGCATTTTTTCCGTTTTTTACATTGATTATTAATTGTTGTTTAAAAATTTATAAATGCGCATGTGATTTTTGAGTGAAAGAACAAAAAAAAAATGATGAAAAAAGTGGCATAAAATATTTAGACAAATTCAGGTTTGGGGGCAGTTAAGTTGGCTGTCGCCAGATTTTTTGTTCTGAGTTTTGTTTTTTTACTAAAATCGGCACGTAGTAAATTAATAATTACGAATTTGACCTCAATAAGGGCAGTTCTAGGTGGCCCGGTAACTCAAGTTCTAATGAGCTCATATCAACAATTCCATGCCTTTATTGAGAATCTGGAAGACTTGTAAAAAAGTTATCAACCACGCTTTATTAAATCACGACGGTCTGTAACTGCTCATTCCATGCCCTCATTGAGAATATGAATGACTTGTAAAAACTTATTAATCATGCTGTATTGAATGAACAGTCTTTTTAGTGGCATGGAATTCAGTTACAGACCGTCGTATTAGTATAATATCATTTCATTTTTATTAAGTAAAGATTCTTAAAAAAAATATAGTGCCCCTCAAATTTTATTCGTATACATGGTGTACTGAATAGAACTTGATGAAAAAGGGTTGGTCGTTCAAAATAAGCGGCGGTAGTGCTGTATAAGGGCCGTACGTTTCCATGAAAATATTATTTGTCCAAATTAGGGTCGCTGATTTTTAATATTGTTTTTATGGGAATTTTTTACTTACTTATCTTGCTTACTACGAGTCACGTGCCTAATAAGGGTCGTTTTTAATCGTTAACGGAGCCTTAAGCACAACCCCTGTTTATATGTAATCATTGACAAATTGGACTTCAATTATTGTGCGAGTGCTGTACTGTTTGAAAAAATCTTTATTTGTCACGTTAATATTCCACTTGTGGCGCAATCGAGCAGAGAAAATGTGGTGATTAATCCAACCACCAACTAATCGCTTAATCACCGGATAATTAAAATTAGCAGACACAGCTTTCTCGACTCGATACCGCCAAAGGTGGCATATTGGCGCGTCGGGACGTGAGCAATTTTGTTGTACAGAAGTCACGCTGGAGTCGAAAAGCAATTTATTAATGATTAAAAATTAGATATAGAAATTTAAGATCAAATATAGACTCGAATAATATTTCGTAGGCACCATAAATTGTTTAGAAATGTTCACTCAATAAGAAAATAAAACCACAATAATAATGTTAGATTCTTTACAGTATAAACTACAACGTATGAGATGTATATACTATAGATGTATATTCTATAGAATACTCAAGGATCGAAATAACGTGTGATTTTGGGGAAAATTGAATCACGCTCACAAAATCACAGAAATCACGTAAATCACAAAATCACAAACGTTTCAATCACAATCACGGGAAAATCACACTGAATGGCAAAACCGACAAAATTCACAGAAATGTGATTTTAGTGTGATTTGGTTATTTTCATTCACAGTCACGGAAAAATCACACGAGTGATTGTGAGTGTGATTCTGTGATTTGTGATTCACATTTCGATCCCTGTTTTAGATATAGGCTGAACCAGGGATCGAAAAAACGTGTGATTTTGGCCAAAATGCAATCACACTCACAAAATCACAGAAATCACGGAAATCACAAAATCACAAACGTTTGAATCACAATCGCGCGAAAATTACGCTGTGATTGGCAAAAACGGACTAAAATGATCACAATGTGATTTTTGTGTGATTGGGCACTTTCTAATCACAATCACGCAAAAATCACACGTGTGATTGTGAGTGTGATTTGTGATTTTTGTAATTGCATATCGATCCCTGGGCTGAACCAAAATTTGAACCCGATTATTATTGAGTGTCTATTTTCGAAGACATATGTAAATTTGTTTTGCTTTAGAATATTTGGTGGTAATTATTTCAGAGTGTATTCATTTTGAGCGTGTGCCCAACACTGTACATGTTTTTAGTTACATGTTTTTTAGTAAGTAAGCTTGTGTTCCTTGTTGTGATTATCTCAGACTATTCACACATTTTTTTTGTGTTTTTTTTCTTCGGTAAAACTAGGGATTAATAAAAGACATATTTTAGCGGGGATTATTTCCTGTCCAGTAGCTTGTTCAATGAATTAACGTCGCATCACTTATTTTTTCATGAGAAATTGGGTTAGCATTCGGGGTAATAGATATAGGGGTTTTTTAAATGTGCCTAAAGGGCGAATACATTATTCAAATTTAACAACAAGATCGGTGAATAAAATAACAAACGGTTTTTGTCGTCATTTGAACCCCAACCTCTAGATGGCGGTGTTAAAATGAGTCAATTTAGAATTATTTAGTATATACAGCCCCTACTCACTTATGTTACGAAAGTAATTTCGAAAAACGATACCATAACTGGGCAAGTGTAAACGGAAAATGACAAAATATTAAACTTTTTAAAACTAGCTGGGTGCAAGATAACTGCGTAAGCCGAAAATACATATATGACAAAGTATTACATTTTGGACCATAACTACCACAAACGGTGTACCACTTTACCAGTGATTTTACCTTTGAAAGAATAGTCATGACGTAATTTGTCATTTTATTCATCTTTTCAGGCCCCATAAATTGTTTTAAAATTCAAATTATTTGTTTAAAAAAATTTTTTCAATTAATGATCCAAATTTCATTATAAAGAATAAAATTTCTTGCATTCTCGTAAATACAGGGGAGCGCTAAGTACGCGTAGCTTTCGTGTTTTTTGAAACCTACCGTTACTTGGCGTTGTCACTTTTAACAACTTTGTCTTATTTTGGTATAAAGCTGACACGTTTAATAAAGCTGACACGTTTAATAAAGCTGACACGTTTAATTAATAATTCCCTAATTTTCTGAAAAATATATTTAAATTACGCAAATGATCATATAGAACAGAAAAAGTTTGAGTTGGAGATCCTTATCTGCCTTTAACTGGCGTACCCTAACTTGGCGTCCACCTACCTTTACTTGGCGTGCCCTAACTTGGCACCCCCCCTGTACTTATCAAATATTTTTTGGGATTTGGTAGTTTATGAACACAGTTCAATCCAAAATAGTTTTAATAAAATATGAAAATACAAAGTAGCCAGAAGAATGTGCCAAAAATCTCTAAATGAATTATAAGTTATTATTTATAAATCGTTGCTAAAAAACTAAAGTTCACTCAGTATGCTCCTTGTTGTTGGCCTTTCGTGACCCTCAAAATAGTACTCGCAGATTTTCTGACACTAACTATGAGGTTTTACAAAATACAGTCGTTGCGCTATTTTATCATGCATTTTTGGAGGTCTTTTAATGAACGTATGATCAGTAACCTGGGTTAACAATTTGCATTTGAGATAACAGTTTGTAGTTTTATTAACACTTTTTTGTCTTTTTTTTCCTAGTATTTCCGCCTACGCACTACCCATTTGAAATAACAGTTTGCAATTGAATTAGCACTTTTTTGAATACTTATCACATTTTTATCAGTTATGAAAACAAATTAACTCCCAAATGGCATTGCAGCTTTCATATAAATGTTGAATATTCGGCTAAATTGTTAAAATGTTTGGCGTTCGCTCAAAGTCTTGAAAAAAAAAATCTAAGCCGTATTTTTCAAATTTTTTCGCTCGTCCCTTAACTATTTTACTTGGCGAAGGGTTTACTTGACAACTGTAAATAATTTATTCTTTATTTTTCAGGCGCCATAAAATGTTTNCCACATGGTTAGTGCGTAGGTTAAAACCCTGGAAAACTTGAAACTATAAAAAAATGATATAAAACAATATAATGAACGAAAAAATCCAAAAAATTGTTATACACCGCCTGAGGGTTTGTCAGGACACTTTCGCCTTCCAAAACCGGCCTGATAAACCTTCAGGCGGCGTGATAAACCCCAAGGGCGTAGGCGGAAATGCTGAAAAAACAAAAACAAAAAAAGGACAAAAAAGTGTTAATTCAACTGCAAACTGTTAAGTCAAATGCAAACTGTTAAGCCAAATGGTGTTAAGTCAAATGGTTAGGTGGTGTATATAATTTTTTTATTAAAATATATAATTTTAAATTATTAATCTAACGAGTAATCTGAGGTCGGCAAAATTGTAAAAAAAGTGGACCCAAACCACACCTAATGGATCCGAATTGGACCCTAATTGGACCCTACTGGACCATGGCAAAAAAAAGTGGTCCCTACCCTAAAAAATAAGGGTCCAATCGGGGTAGGGTCAAAAAGTGCCGACCGCTGCGAGTAATAGATAATAACTGATGCTGTTAGCTTTCCGATTTTCATAACCTTCAAACACATCCGTCGGAATTTTTTCCGACAGAGCATATAAAACGATGGTTTCGGAGACACCCGTTTCGAGGATGAGGACTGTAATAGCTTACCTGGCTAATGTTTCCCATACATATGTTTATTTTCAAATTCCTTGATACAGTTTTGGCTTAAAATAGTTTAAATAAAGTCCCTGAACTTATAAAATAGAAAATTTTCTTCATTAGCTCATTTCACGAACAATTTCGGAAATGGGTTCTTGTTTCGTCGCCGTTTCAAGGTCAATTTGATTCACCAAATCGTCCATTTTACTTTTTGCTGCCTTCAGGAAGGGTATTAATTGTAACGCCGAAAATTGTTGCTAAAAATCTTGTTAATAAATGTCAAAACTGTTCCGAAAAAGCCTCTCTAAGGGACTGAGGACTGTGAATAAATCTTGTTGTTTACTAACAGCAACAATGACTCATTTAAAATGAGTTAAAATACAGTTGTGGACACGAGAACGTGACACACCAGAACGTGACAAAATCACGAGAACGTGACACGTCACGAGAATAATATATAAGGTTTGTTAAATTATCAAACAAATAAAAAATGTTTTAATGACAACGTCATAGGTGATAATGAAATTGGATAGTCAAGAAGTCATACAACTGTTTTCATTGTATTACCGATATTCCAATACATTTTATGGTGCCTGAAAAATTAGTATGATTTATTTATAAATAACTTATCATGGCATTGCACATTTACTGTTCACGCACTGTTTTAGGTTACTGTTTCAGGCAACGTAATTATCTCATCAAACGTTTAACCCAATTATTTAACAAAATTCAATTATATTAAGACTTTTTGAGGAAAACAGTTGTTGAGCTAACTGGTTAGGTGGTGTATCTTACCCTTTGTCGATCTTGTAATTGTAATTTTTTCGATGCTTCCTGAAGTAAATCTCGCATTTTTTTCACTTCATTTTCGAGGGCGTCATTTTTCGCCGATAATCTTTCATTTTCACTGCGCAATTCGCCCTCCCGTTTTTCCGCCTGCTCTTTACTATCTTCTAGCTTTTGAATTTTATTTTTCAAAATGTCTACTGTTTCACTCCGTTCTTTAAATTCGGCAAGATATTTCAAATCGGAGTCGATAATTGAGGCTCCCACCGAGTTGTCCTGAATATCCAACAAAAGTAGATTATCAGTGATAGTTCACTCTTAACTCTCAGGGGGAAGGAGTTTTTGGGAACCCGTAGGGGGAAATATGTGTAAATTAACACGCACTTAAAAAAATCACCATAATTCGCAATAGTTCAAAAAACTGGTAAAGCCAAGTTGTAGAGCTCGTCAAACTACGTCGATCTGACTATTCAAAAATTGATTTGGGCCACCAGGGCCTCCTAGAGAGCTGTTTGAAACCTACGCAAAAAACACCGTCACTCGAATTTTCTCGAAAAGTTGAAGGGGGTCACCAATACGGTATTGGCAATACCCGTTTTACCATACGGGGCCTCCATATGCCTTAAATCGACGAAAAAACCAGTTGCGTGTCTATTTTCACGCACTTCCTCCTGTGAGTTAAAACAACAGCAAAATGATCAAAATGGTAACTTCATAAATATTACTTTATAACAGATTTTCTGCAACTCTCAGTGCACTTCTATCTTTTTCTATGCATAGGATGCGTTTTTAACTAGCCACACATTAACCGGCCACTTTTTTAGAGTTAACACTATTTTACGACTATGCATTGAGCCGTTAAGCGGTCAGTTTTGTGGAAAATTTTAGTGGCCGGTTAACATTCCGGGTATAGAATGTAATTGTTAACTATTAACTAACCTGTATCAGTTTTCGAAATTGTTTACACTCAGACTCGGCTTCAAACCCAAAACCGTAAACCGCTTCAGAATTGTTAAGTTGTAAAAATCGTGGTGAAGATTTGTGACAGATTGCATCTGGGCTAATGTTTATCTAAATGAAAACGTTTGAAACTATAGTTAGAACTGAATTTATAGAATTGATGAAAACAGACCCCATAAGACATAACATATGCCGAAAAGGGCACAACCTAAAAATGGAGAAATACGAAAACGGACAAAATTTTATTTCAATTTTTAAAATTTTTCTCTATTTTAAGATTTATCTGCTTTCCAAATATAACCATAAAATGGGGAAAAGCGAAAACTGA
The DNA here is from genome assembly GCA_004367875.1 of Oikopleura albicans. NCBI lineage: Eukaryota > Metazoa > Chordata > Appendicularia > Copelata > Oikopleuridae > Oikopleura > Oikopleura albicans. Next base: position 102,314 of record SCLG01000269.1, read on the forward strand.
GAAACCAGAAAATAGAGAAACCTTTCTTCGTTTTCAGGTTTCTTCGTTTTTTTGTTTTCCCCATAATGCTGGAAAAATATTATGTTAACGTGTTACGGAATGCTTTTGGATCACGACGTCATTTCGTACCGCTTTGGGAGCAGGGACTGTATTATTCACATCGTGCAGAACTTTTTGTTAAAATTTGCTGGAAGTTAATTGTTAAAATTGCCGCTCATACGATTATCATGCGGGTTTTCAGCAAAAGTTTTTCGGGATTTCCACCTACGCACTGAGCGGGTATCTCGCGAAAAAAGTTTATCTTGCGACTTTTCGAGGACCAGGTTCGTAAGGTAACTGCAGACCCTGTGTATTAAAAAAGTCAAATTTATAACTTTGTGAGATTGGTAATGTTCACTTCTGCATGTATGTGTCCAAAACAAACTCGGTAGTTTTACAGCAATTGAGTACAAGTTAAATTTCGACTTCACTTTGCCCAAAATAGTGTCGCTAATGTTTTGACAAAAATACCAGAACATTTATCTTTGTTCGTATTTATGAAATACCGTGCTGTAATCGTAAAATGAATTTAATTAACTCGTAATGAATTCGTTCCAATTTGACCAACTTGAAAATTTACAAACACGAATAATGATTACACCACCTACTTGTTTAAAGCAACCGTTTCACGTTAAGTATAAGACATTTGTTCCATTTTCGGTTCACTTTAGGCATTAAGGCGGAACTATGACTTTAAATAGGTAGTGTGTAGGCGGAAAATGACTATTACTTTAAACATGAGGTTATGTATTATTAAACACGGTAATAAAAGGCCAGGAAAAATATATGATTTTTTGCGGACGTATAACCTAAAGCAGTTTTGAGCACACGATTTCTATTTTTCAATAAAAAGTATTCAATTTTTCACACAACATTTAAATTTTTTATCATAAAAATATCTACTATTAATACCATAATTTACAAAATGTCTATTTTTAGTGTGGGATACACGGTACAAAATGTCTATTTTTAAGACAAAATTTGCAGTTTTTGATACATAATTTTCAAATTTTAACACTAAGTTTTCAAATTTTAACACGAATCTGACAACTGAGCTGTCCGCCGATTTTTTTGACAAGTTGGTAAAAATTGACATTAAAAAAATGCCATCTGACCGTTGATTTTTAAAATTGTAGGCGTTAATATTTTGATTTCGGACATACTAAAACAATACAAAAATTTGCTACCTGGAACCTTACGTACTCATAGCCCTGATTTTTAAGACAAGAGTGCAGACACATGTTAATTGGCTTTCATGGGTTAGGGAAAATATTCCACTTACCTTAGTGACGATTCTTCCATCAGACTTCAATAATAAATAATTTTTTTCCATTGTTATCAAAGTCTTGTTATTATTATTCATTTTCTCCCAAGTATTACTTTCCAATGTTGATCGTTTGAACGCCTGGCAAAAGACGGTTGGATCAGTCGAATCAACTCTCACTTTTAAACTTTGCCCCTCAACTGAAAATAAAAAATAAACTGCTAATTTGCACTTCTTTTTCCCAGTTTTTGATGTGTTTTTTACTATTTGGTGGTTTTTTCGACAAAGGTACAAGATCGCCAAATAGATGGCTTCGGCAATTTTTGTTCAACTCAGACGAAGGGTCGCAAGCAGACGGCAACCAATGTTTTTTTTTTTGGAAAAATTAACTCGCAACTTACCGGCAGCTATTTCAGTGGTAGTGGTAGATTCTGTATTTTCATCAAAAATAAGGGTTCGAAATTGAAGCTTGTACCAATTTTCTCATAATTATGGATGGTTATAACCCATTGTTCACAAACTTGACTGACTAAATTGGAAAGTGTGGAAAACAGTCGTGTTAACCCTATTAAAATACTACCATTTTTTATGAAAATTACTCAAAAATGTTTGAATTTTTCTATAAAAATATTTATGAGAAAAAAAAATGTCAAAAAAGTGTTTAAAAAGTAATTCAAAAACTATTTTAAAAAGTGTTTTATAAGACTGTTTTAAAATAGTGTTTAAAAAAAGGTGTTTGAAATAGTGTTTGAAAAAAGTGCCTGTAAAAAGAGTCTCAAAAAAGTGTTATGATAAGTTATGAGAAAAAATGTTCGCCAAAGGTGTTTGAAACGACATTTGAAACATTGTTTGTAAAATTTAACTGAATAAAGTGTTTAAATTAAGTGTTTGTAAACACAGTATTAAAATATTTTTTTTATTTCGAACCCCGATCTAGACAGTTCCCTAGCCACCTTTTCTTAGGATTTTGTTTTTTCAGTTTTTCCAAAGACGGCGGCCTCCGATGTTTATTGGTTTTAGGTTTTCTGCGCTCTTGTACTTTATAACACTCTCGGTAACCTAAACAAATATGTTGACAGATTTCTATTTTATTTTTTATTTTGTACCGACTTATTTTTCTATTATTTTCGACAGTTTTCATAAAGTCCAACACGGTTTTGGTCATCACCCGCATATCATCGTCGACAGATTTTGACTTTTTGCGTATTGAACAAGGATAGTTTTTTAGATGTCAAGAAATATGAAAAATATGAAAAAATATGAAAAAAAATATGAAAAAACCGAGGGGTTATGTTGGCATGAAAACTTTTGAATGATTCATGCCGTATTACTGATATAAACAAAATTAATTTCTGAAGAGTTACGAAAGGGAAATCAAAAAGAAGATAGGTATTTTATAAAATAACTCCCTACCCCGTTATCTAGCCGGAATTCTTCCTCGTTCCTTTATCTGGCCGGAAATTTGAATAATAATTTTTCAGAAACCCCTATCTTTATATGGTGAATACTGCGCCGCGGCCCGCCGTTATCTGGCCATTATTATGTTACAAAATGTTTTTTGGCCAGATAACGGCGCAAGCGGTGTAATTGAAGTCAAATTGCAACTTTATTATGAAAAATAATTTATAATCGTTATTATATTTTGAAATGAAGCGGCTGGAAAGAAGTTTAGTTGTGTCCGATTTTCAAAAATTTAACGTTTTGTGAATATACACTACCTACCTAAATAATTAAACACTGAGTAAGTTGACACTAAGTAAGTTAACAATATTCAAATAAGCTTAAAAGTTTTTTGTCGTTAAAAAACGGTTAAATTTTAAGTACATGTACGTTGAGAGCTTTATCAAGGTTTTTTAGCACTTCAACCTACGCATTACTCAAATAAGTGAACACCCTTTTCAGTTTATTTTTGTTAACTTATTTAGGTAGGTGGTGTATTACATTCTTATTTGCAAATTTGTTGTGATCTTACAAACTACCTAAGTGGCTCATCACTGTCGGAGTCCGATGAAGAGGACGAAGAAGAACTGGTCGAAAAATCGGAACTTGAGGAACTGGACGAACTGGACGAACTGCACGAATAATCGGCGATTCGGGTTAGGGCAGGTGCACAAATTTCCGTCGCTTTGGGCATATCAATTGAAGAAGTGACATTTTCGATAAGGGACTGTATTGTGTTTTTCGTTGATTCGTCGGAGTCTTCATCGCTGAAAAGGGAAATGGTGTCCGCCAGAGAAGCTTTTATTTTAGATGCATACTTGAGAAATAAAAAAAAAATTGGCCCTGTTTTGGGCCCAATAACCTATGCCAGAGGTCGGTATATTTTGTACCCTTGTCCGCGGACAAGGAAAAACACGGAAAACTTTCAATGGTAGGGTATGGAAGGGTACACTCTTTTTTTCACTCGGTAACCCGCCATTTTACTCATTATCCGCGGATAATTACCCCAACTCGGGTACTTACCCTTGGTCGGATAATTGTCATAGCTGGGATTATTATCATTGAGAAGGATTGAAAGGAAAAAACATTTTTTGTTCACGTTTCGGATAAAGGGTAAACTTGGGTAATTTTCACTGGTAGGGTATGGAAGGGTACAAAAAAATCCAATTCCTGCCGACCTCTGACCTATGCTATATCAAATGAATACTGTATTTTCAGGCACCATAAACTGTTTATGAATCTAGCAAATCTGTAAAAAAAAACTATTCAAATGTAGTTTGAAAAATTTTATCAAAAATTTTCCAAACGTACATTTTTCAACCGAGTTTTTATCCGAATGTTTTTCGTTTAAAGCACCATAAGTTATGGTCCATAACTGTTGCTTATCACGCTGGCAATTTAAGGTCCCTGTAGTACGGTCCCTACTCCCAATATGGACGTTTTTTATTCTCGAAAATAGCGTCCGTATTGGGAGTAGGGACTGTAATTAATTTCTTCTCAGCAACTTTTCATGTTATTTAATTTTTTCATATTTGTGTATTAAACGACGTGATAAAAAGGATAATATAAATATTATTTACTTTTAGGAAAAGTCTAAAGTTTGAGAATTTTTTCAAACAAAAAAGTTCTAATAATGCACTTGGATTTTGAAATTGCAACGATTAAAGCTGTCGAATATATTCAATCCTACTACGAATGTTATTTTTTTCAATTTGTTATTTCTGAAAGAAATTATGGTGCGTAAAATAGATATTTTCATGGTTTTTGCGTTCAGTTTTTCACGCACCATAATAAGTTTAACAAACGAGCAAATATATTAAACAACCATTAGGAGCACGATTGAAAAATTATAACTTAAATTAATTTTGCCGATTTTCCGGCTTGACCCGCGTAAAAAAAGGAAGGGTAGGGACCTACCGTAGGGTAAGGAAAAAAAATAAAATATGCCGATCAGAGGTCGGCAAAAATTGTAAAAAAAGTGGACCCAAACCACACCTAATGGACCCGAAATGGACCCCGATTGGACCCTACTGGACCATGGGCAAAAACAAAGTGGACCCTACCCTAAAAAAATATGGTCCAATCGGGTCCATTCGGGTCCAATCGGGGTAGGGTCCAAAAGTGCCGACCTCTGATGCCGATCTCTGATGAGACTCTCATCAAGGACGTTTCAAAGACCGTTTTTTGTACTACGTTATTTTTGTAAACAACTCCTGTGACCGGTCCTTAAGTTGTCGAAAAAAATCCTCCGTCAAGTGACAAACGTCGGTCAAATGATCAGCGTCCCACATGGGGTTAATTTAAATAACTTATGAAAATTATTTATTAATCTTTAAAATGTTATTTGTATACCTTGTTTCACGATTAATGTCATCTTTTTGTATTCGAATGGTTTATTTTGACACTTGTATGTAAATGGCGTGTGTTTATAAGAATTAGTTTAAAACTAAACGCTAAATTTATATTGTTCCAGTTGAATTTTCAATTATATTGGTTTCAGCTAAAGACATTTTAATATTCATATATCTATACATAACAAAACAAGCCTATTAGAAAAAAGCGTGGAATTAACAACCCTCAAAATACGGAACAGAAATTAAGTAGCGTCCGTAATCACTTGTTCACTAAAAAGCGTCCGGCATGGGACAAATGTCCGCTATGAGAGCACCGTTATGGGATTAAGCTTAGCTATAGAAGAATATATAGCTTATTCTCATGAATTTGGAATTTTTTTCGATTTTTCATCAGCTCTAGACAGCCTATTTATTTTTTGAATTGTGTCCTGGTCGCGTATACTTCTGATGAGTTTCAACCGGCGCGTACCATACCAAGCGGTGTACGGAACCGGTTTGGGGACAAAAATATTTTCAACAAATCAAACTATGGTGTACTATCTGGTAAGCAGCGTGCCTGAAAAATTAGAAGTTTTCAAAAAAAAAAATGGTGCACGGTGGGGTGTTTGGGTTAAAACGTAGACATATCCAATTGAGTTTGGAGTTAAATTCACGATAACTTTCGTCGATGTGCCCTAAATTTTTGATCTGTGCTGTATTTCTTACAATTTTGATTTGTTTCTGAATTTTTTTACCAATTCTAGTTTGTACTCTGTAAATAAAACACTAAATGTAATGAAATTGAGCCCTTTAGTTACTTAGGATGGTAGGGTCGATGTGTTCTGGTAAACTTGTTAAAATTTCACAAAGAAACGAGAAAATTTATTCCAAGCCACGCGGTGCGTCATTGGCGTGGCTAAAGGACGCTAGCCAATAGGAGGCGCCTATAAAAATCATGAACTAATAGGCATGGCTTGGAATTCCTATGGCGTTGCGGTCTGTAACTGATTATTATGTAAACATTCTTATTCGAATAATTATAAGCAAATGAGATTATTTTAAGTGTTTGAGAATATTCTTATTTGCATTATAAAAGTGATTTGCATTATAAATATTTAGCCTTGGAACAAATAATATAAAAAAATCGAAAAACTCGGATAGAAACTATGCTTTTCAGAGAAAAAAAGTCTACAAAATATTTTTCAGGCACCATAAAATGTTTTACAGTTAAACAAAAATATTGAAATAATATTTCAATAGGATTTGAAAATCTATATCGAAATACCAGTTTCGACCGATATGTCACATCCTTAATGTACATCCTTAATCAGTTATCTTAACATAGTTGCGTTATCTTAACACTTTCGGACCAAAACGTATAGGAAAGTCCAATTATTTAACTGATTTTTTAGCTCACTTAATGTACACTTTTTAGGAAAAAAACTTATTAAGTAAGCAATGCAATGCAAACTTTGCATGTTTGCCCATCTATTCAAAAAGGTGCATTTTTAGTCATGGAATGTTAAATAGAATAAACATTACATTCATTAACCCCCAAGCACGATTTTGTAGGACGTCCCTGAGCACGAACGTCCGGCCCCTTAGTTACTCTTCTCTAATCGTACGTAATTTCACATATGCAAATTTCACTATAGTAAATATATATCTATAAGTAAATAGATCGTCTTGAATCGAATGAGCATACTCTTGAAAGCTCCCCGACCACCCTTGGACACGTTTTCGTCGATTTGACCACAAAAAGTGCGCCGTTGATTACTTAACAGTTTTGTAAAAATGGGCGTGAAAACTATAAATTCCAAATAACCTCTTTGTTTAGGGTTCCAATCTTCAATCAATGACTAATTACTTTTCATTACGGGAATAAAGTTTTTATTCTTATTTGCTCTCCGACTTTGTAATTGATTATTCTATGTTGATTTTTACTGTAAGGTCATTTAAGGACCGGTCAGTCGTGTTGTTTACTAACTGCACGTTCGGGGAAAACGCTATAAAATCCCTTTTACAACAGCGATCACATTGTTTTTTGTTATGTACTATAATAACAAGGGTTCTACTTAAACACAGCATGATTTTTAATTTCATATATATCAGCACCGACCCCCCACGTCGACTTGAACTTCACACAAAGTTGAACTTCTCCGGAGCATCAATTGAACATCGTTAGTGATATCGACTTGCTTTTTTCGGCTATTTGTTTCTACTATAAAGGCGCACAATCGTCAAAAGGCGATTTTGCGTAACTGGTCTAGAAAAAAAATATCTCGAAAAAATTGAAAAATGGAAAATTTTTTCAACTTCGTGACCTTGAAATTTAATGATCGAGAAACGATATCGGAAATGCCTTTTTGACGATTCAGGCCAACAAGTGGCTTAACATTATGCCGAAAAAATCTTATCTATAGCACCAACAGTACTCAATTGATGCTCAACGATTCAAAAAACTTCCTCATCAAAATTCATACTTTAGAAACAAAAGTGTGCGATGCGTTGTGATTAGTATCGAACTTTGCAACCAAATTATGTTTGACCATTTCTCCGAACATTTTAAACTACCATTATGAACAAATTAGACATTAAAACAGAAGAAAACAGTCTAAAATTTTGAAAAATTGTATGACTAATTTTATTAATTAAAATTTTTATCGCAATTTTAAAACCTCAATATTTCTAGAATGTGTTACAAAAATGAACTTGACTATTGTTGATAACAATAGCTAACGCCTTAAATAGTAATAAAAACATAAAATGTGCGTGAAAATTTGGGTTTAGAGATTTTTGTGTTTAGTTTGTACACAACATGACTGACCGGTCCTTAATGAAGCTGAACAACTCAAAAATTGCGTTTTTTCCACGGGCCGGACAAACGTCCGGGGGTCGTGATTGGAGGTGAAGACAAAGAACGCTAATAGCTATTAGTAATATGCAGTTACAGACGCCGCCTGAATTGACAAGCGCGCCTATTGGCTCATGCTTTTTTAGAGGCGCTTCCTATTGGCTAGCGTTCTTTAGCCACGCAAACAACTCCACGCGCAGCTTGTAATGCGTGTTCCAGAGCTCGGCAAACAGAATAAAAAAAAACGATTTAAGTTAGCTATGCTCCTCGAGGGTTTATGTGACCATTTCGCAACCTGAAAAGTGGTCACATAAACCGAAATTGGTCAGATAAACCCGCAAACGTAGGCGGAAAATTCTTCTGAATTATCCTAACATAAACCGACGGTCGGGTTCGTTTTAGATTTGTATAAAATTGTGGTGCATGAACTGTATACCTTTTTTTTGTTAAATCTGAAATGAATTCAAAATGACGCAAAAAAAGAAAACAAATTATTTATCACTTGAAACTGTTATCACAAAAACAGATAATTTAAAATATTATATAGAGCCGTCGGGGCCCGTGGTGGCGCTGGAGTTAAGATTTGTTTTTATTTTGATTATTTTTTAGGGACCATAATAAGTTTTGCAAATTAGGATATTAAAAAAAAAAGATTTGAAGCCAACTTGAATTAATTTCATTCAATTAGATTCATTCATTTGCTTTTTCAATTTCTCATCGGAATATTATTTTAGTAACCAGTTATCCTATCACGGTAAGTGATAAAAAGTGTACAGATAATGGAATGTCGTCAAGATAATTGGCCATTAGGTGAATTAATTGGAAATTGATATACGTTTTGGTGAAAACTGTTAGGATAACACAATTTTGTTAAGATAACTGATGTTAAGATAAGGTTTGGGGTGTATATTAGGGTGCCAGAGCTTTTCGTCTTTGTTACTTTTCGTCCAATGGTATTTTTCGTACAAAAATGTTTCGTCCACATACTTTTCGTCCAAAAATTTTTTCGTCAAAAATAAGTTTTCTCAAAATACATTCCCAACTGATTTTTTTGTGAACAAAAAGTTTGGACGAAAAAGGCTTCGGACGAAAAACATTTTGGACAAAAAATTATTTGGACGAAAAATGTTTTGGACGAAAAGTAACATTGACGAAAAGCTCTGGCACCCTATATTAGCTTATTTCTGAGACAAATTATGGTGCCTGAAAAAGTCTATTTTCATGGTATTTTTTGTAAATTCTACAATATTTCGCGAACATTATTTTAATGAAATTTTACGTTAAAATATGCAACTATTCCTGATGGCCTTCTACTACTGGGCTCTTTTCTTTTCTCTTTTAATACATTTTTTGCATTCAATCTGATTCGTGCCGGGCACATTTTTTTGCTTCCTTTTTTGACAATCTTCATGCTAAAATCTCCTGTTGTGTATTTTTAACACAGTTACTTTTGTACTCTTGAGCCAATCAAATACCGTTTGCCCGTGACACAATGTTTAACGATCGAAATTTGACGATATGTTGACTTTCTTTGTTTGATTCTATCGTCACCAGATCTGACGTTTTTATGATTTGGCTCTGGTCGAAAATTTATAGAAATTTTTTCTCTGTCTCTCGGGAAAAATACTTTTTCTATTTTTGTGTAGACTGGATTTTCTCATGTACTAACTCTCAATGGACACTTGGCGATTAAAACCAGTTGGCCTTCTGACGTGCGTCTAAAATACATGAGTAAATAGGGAGTCCACGGTTGATTTATCAATTATGAATAAGTTTACATTTGTATAAAAAATACTTTTGTAAATTGGCCCGTTGATTTCAATATTTCCCCTCATTTTTTATATAATTTAATTTTAATTTTATTTTGACGAAACAGAAAAACTAATTTACATTTTTTATTTATTCATTGTTACGATTTCAACTATTTTTACACTATCTAATTTATCATTATTCATTTATTTCATTTGTTATACTACAGGGGGTAGTCCAATTCGGGGTCGTTTTGCGATGTTCACTGAAAGTACCGTTTCGACCCAGAATTGGACTTAAGGCCCAAACTTGGGGTAAAATGCGACCCAAAAATGGACTTTTCGACTCAGAATTGGATTTTGACGCAGAATTATCTTTTTTGGGGGAAAAGCGTTTATAGAATTATTACTCCTTGTAATAATTTACCTGTGGTTTTATGTAACCGCAATTTAATGTAACTAAAAAACTCAAATAATGTTTGTACAAATTGAAAAGTGTGCCAATTTTTTTAACGATGTGTTATTTTCTTTGAAAAACTTGTCCGCCTACGCGTTGCGCACTTGTCAGGCATCGTATTTTCTTGCGATATGGATGCCTTACTTTATTATACGAATTATTAATTTACAGAATTTTAACGGATTTTTAAGAATTTTGAACTCCGCGATCATAAACATTGAAATATTCTGATTAGAGTTTGAAACTTTGCTTAGACACCCTAGTTATGTGAAGTTCCGCCCTGCGGCGCGTTAGAAATAACTCAGATATAGAAATATATTTTGTATAATTACAATCAGTAACCTCTACTTAATCAAATAAAACTGATAAACTAGTTACTCAATTTTTTCATCACATTTGTACTTACATATTTTGCCGTTAAACGAGGTTGTTATAAGGTCAAAGTTCCCCAATATTGTTGAAAAGGTACAATTTGGAACACTGCAAGCTCTGCAAAAAACTCATTTACTTTGTGGTGGAATTTTGCATATACTCCGTTTACTAATTCATTAAAAGTAGACATGCAACTTCTGATTGGCCCATGGGGAATTTAAAGTAACAAATGAAACAATACGAACATTTTTACGAGTTTTTTTTTATATAACCGCAGTTTTAGATTTTTGTATCTCATTTTGAATCAAAAACATATTTTAATCATTTTGTTGATACACTTATTTTCAACAATACACCACTTTACTAGTTATCTTAACAATTTTTACACGAAAACGTATCTCGATTTTCAATAATTTTACCAACTACCCTAATCAGTTATCTTAACAAATACTATTATCTTAACACTTTTAGAACAAAACAATTGTTATCATAACTGGTTAGGTGATGTACATGTAGGCCAAAAAGTTTGGAAATTATTTGGAAATTATTTAAATTCCTTCTCGATTCGCATGTTAAAAAAAAACTTGGTCATTCTTTAGAGGAATTTGTATTTATTGTTTTGAACTATTTTTTTTAAATCATTTATGAATTTGTGCATATTTGCACAGACCGGCGCGCAGCAGTTAACTCAAGCAAACTTGGAAAATCAAAATGGAATTAGTGCCCATTTTTAATTGCTGGGTTGTTTGACATTTTTGGAATATCAGTGCTATTTGAGCTCCTCAACTGTATAATATTTATCAAAATATACCGTTTTATCTAAAAATCGTGCTTCAAAGAAAACCACGAGTAATTTTTATACACAGGGTGCGCCGTTAACAGGCATGTCGTTATCATGCATATTTATATAAACATTACATTATTTTCAGGCACCATAAATTGTTTTACAATTAACCCAATAGAAAGCGTGCACTTTAAATTTGCCTGTTTTAAAAAATCGTGAACCTGAATAAGAAAAAACTGAAATATTGCTCAATCGGGCAAATATCGCAGCTCTCAGAAAATAAAGCAGTATTTAGTTTTGAATTTATTTATTTTTTAGGATGACAATTTCGGGTGTCTAGAAAACATGAATAAATTTTTGATTTTCCATCACCATTAAATGTTCAAACGTCCATGATAATCTCATTTGTGCCAAACGGCACACCGGTTAGCAGTCAAGCAATTATTCTTCTGCGCAAATCACTTGTTGATATTCGAGCAATTTTGACTTTTGATATCTTCTTCCATTTGGTTTTAACTTGTTTGAACCGGCGAGGCCTTTTCGGGTGCATTTAATCAGTGGGGCCATTTTGACTTCTGGATAACCGCCTGGTTTACCGCCGCGACGTGCGGTTGACGCTACACAAACCGGTCTAACAACCATGCGGTCATGACCGACGCGTTTTGGCTTTTCCGGGTTATGAGTTTTTTTCTTCATTTTACTAAAAAAAATGTATTATAATGGCATTATTGGGAACGAAGGAGTCATCATTATAAATGGACCAATCAAATTTGTCGGTAAAAACCTGTAATACATAATGGAGGAATCTGTTTCGTAGTGTTTATGGAGGTCACTTCCACACCAGTACGAAATACCTAAAATACATTTTGTAATATTTTTTTAAATTGTTTTTGAAAGGTAACGGCGCAAGGAGCGTATAATGTTTATCATTTCTTACTCCCATTAGATACGATCAATTTTTCGTATAAAAACCGGTATAAAAGGTCGGTGGTGTATATATATTTAAATTGTATTAGATTTTTCAGGCACCATAAATTGTTTTACAATTAACCGAACATATCAAAATAATATTCAAGTTTTGATTGAAAATCTGTATCATAAACCCATGGGTTAACTTCCTTTGTTTGAATTCGAAATGATGAAGTAATTTTTATATACACCACCTAACACGTTATGTTAACAAAGTTACATTATGTTAACACTTTTTTGGATTTAATGCACCTCGTTTTCCGCCCACGCCCTAACACGTTATGTTAACAATCGCCTCCGCCTAAACTCATTATGTTAACAACGTTACATTATGTTAACAGTTTTCAGTCACTTTCTATGTGAGCATTTTTTTAGATTTGATGAACCTCGGTTTCCGCTCACGCCCTAACGCGTTATGTTAACAACGATATGAATCTGGCGACCTGAAAGGCCAGTCGTTTCATTAGATATTTATATAATTTCTCTTGTAAGTTCATAACTTAAATGGTATCGACGTTTTTTTGGTTTGACTCATTTCCTTTATCCCGATTTTTGTAACGATCAATTTAACAAAATAAAGAAAATCCGATAAAAATTGAATTGCGCAATTCCTAGATCTAGAAAAAACAACCCTAAATTACATTATGTTAACAAAAAACCCCTAAATTACACTATGTTAACAAAAAGCCCCTATATTACATTATGTTACCAAAAAAAAATCCCCAACTTTTCCGCCTACGCCTTACCACATTATTTTAACAAAGTTACATGACCGATCCCGAATACCTCAGATGGTCAAAAAATCATACAAGAAAACTGAAAATTGTGCATATTTGGCCGGACGGGCGCGCAACTGTTAAACAATTCTTAATAACTTACCCATATCGTAATAATCAATGTAGAGTTCGGCAATTTGTGCAGCTCGAGATTTATCCTCGAACATTAGTTTGAATTCCGTTCCTCTGATTGGCCCGCTGTCACCTTTGGCCTCGAGATTCAAATATGAGGACGGACTAATAAATTGCAAAACTTTTGGAGGTTCTTTTAGGGTATTCGAAGTGCACGATACTTTCTGGCCGTCAATATAAAGACACACTTTTCCAGGGATGTAAAAAAAACGTGTGATTTCGCCAAAAAATAAAATAACGCGCCCTTAAGTGCCACCCATCCCATAACCGCGTTGTTGGTACATTAAGTGCGGCACTTAATAGGTGTGTGATTTACATGAAAATATAAAGACGAAGATGATATTTTGTGATTTTGTGAAAAATATATGGAAATCACACAAAAAGTCATATCAAAATCACTTCAAATTCATGGTCTTATTCAATAAGACTTATTGTGAATGACGGTTTGTAAATGTGATTTCGTGAGTGTGATTTTCATCCCCGTACTTTTCGGTAACGATCTCGGCAACAGTCGTATCGCGTCACAATTCGAAACTCGGCAATATTGATTGGTTTATTAAAAGTTATCTGAACCCCTTTGGCACCGGTGGGTTGCGAGTGGTAAATATCGAAAATACCACTCGTTTTTCCATCATACATTTTATCCGCTGACAAAGTTTCACCACCATATTTATATTCTTTTCCGATAATTGTTGTAGACGCGAGTTCGCTTTCTCCGTGAAACGTTCGCAAAATATTTTCTAAATAGTAAAATCATACATGCACTTTTAACTCGCAGGGGGAAGTATATGCACACGACTTGGTTCTTCGTCGATTTAAGGTATAAGGAGGCCCCGTAGGGCAGAATTGGTATTGCTGACCCCCCTCAACTTTTCGAGAAAATTCTATTGGCGGTATTTTTTGCGTAGGTTGGATATTTCAAACNGCTCTCTAGGGGGCCCTGGTGGCCCAAATCTATTTCTTAATAGTCAGATTGACGTAGTTTGACGAGCTCTTCAACTCGGCTCTACCAGTTTAAGCGGACTTATTGCGAATTATTGTGAATTTTTAAGTGTGTGCATAAGTGCACACAATTTCCCCCTACGGGTTATCAAAAAGTCCTTCCCCCTACGACTTTCTGAAAACTTTTTGAAAAAAAAAAATACTACAAAAGACATTATTTAATAAAACAAAATTGAAAAACATAAAAATACCATAATTTTTTATGGACATTTATCGAATTTGATATAGACCACATGTCTACGGAACTTAACGCTTCTAAAGTTAACAAAATTTCGGGTTGGAATCCAAGTGCCGACCTCTGCCCGCGCCCCCAACTTTACTACCCTCATGCCGACCGTGCAAAAATGCACACCTTATGGTATTGCTGCTTCAAAAAAGCCGGCTAGGATGTCTCTTATTCCAATAAATTTATAAATTGAAAATGATGGAGTAACTTTTATATATTTATTGAAATCATTAGATACGATCAATTTTTCGTATAAAAACCGGTATGAAAGGTCGGTGGTGTATATATTTATATATTTTAGATTTTTCAGGCACCATAAATTGTTTTACAA
>SCLG01000269.1:117341-167780 GCA_004367875.1 Oikopleura albicans
TCCCATGTTCTAAGGAAGTGGACAATGCAAAGTATGCACTTATTTCATAAACTTGAGTTGTCTCTTATTATTCCAAAAGTTTATGAATTCAAAATGATGGGGTACTTTTTATATATTTATTGGAATCGTTAGACACGATCAATTTTTCGTATAAAAACCGGTATAAAAATGTTTAAACCGGTAACCTGATGTCCATTTCCGTCAATTAATATCAGATGATGCCATGGAATTTAACAGTCATCTCACGTCAACTTTTCCGCTCACGCACTGTCTACTAAACTTAACAAAATCGCCGGAACTTTACAAAATTCTTTTAACTTAACACCTTTTTCCCCCAGCGTTTTGTTGAGTTCCGTAGAGAGGTGGTGTGTCAATTTATGATCGAATATCAATACCGTAGTATCCGCAAAAAAAGTAAAAAAAAGTCAATACGTGCAACCAGAGTAAATGCAATAAAAGCGCGGACAAAAGTCCAAAAAACTTCTCCACAAAACATTTTTACCTGTATGAGTAAGGGTGAAAATTCCTCTGCAACCCTCAGACACCCACAACACACCACTTGCCCATTGGTAAGTTTCGTATTTTATACACGCGGAACTTGACAATTGCTCTTTTAACGCAACATCCCAATTTCCAACGGGAATAGAGCACTGTGTTTTTGCGAAATCGTTTGATGAACATGTTACTTCTTCTGAATAAAAAAACGTTAATAAGATCAATTGAAAGAGCTTGTCGATTAAATTTATTCTATTTTACAGCAAATTCTCCAATGTACAGTTCCTGAGATACCCTGCGTAGTTATTGTTCACATGTGCTTGAAAAAGCTGCAATATACAGTATGTAAGACCTATGGCGATAAGGGAGTTTGTATGCATGAAGAGCACTTTTTTGGCAAAAAAACTTATTTTGGTACTAATACTTAAATTGGTGTTGTCAATTTAGTTTGAGTACCAATAGAAGCACCAAAAAAGCTTATTCACCAAAAGAAGCTGTTATACCAAAAGAAGTTTTTTTTATCTAAATAAGCTTTATATCAAAAGAAGCATTAGTAATAAAGAAGCTTTTTTTTACCAATATAAGCTTTTTTATCAATAGAAGCTCTTTTACCAACAGAAGCTTTATACCAAAAGAATCATCAGTAACAAAGAAGCTTTTTTACCGATAGAAGCTTTTTTACCAAGAGAAGCTTTTTGCCTAGAGAAGCTTTTTTTACCAAAAGAAGCCTTATATCAAAAAAACCATAAGGAACAAAGTTTTTTTTGTTACCAATAGAAACTGTTTTTTACCAAGAGAAGCTTTTTCCCAAAAAAAGCTTTATGTCAAAAGAAGCATTAGTATCAAAAAAGCGTGTACCAAAATAAACGCTTCCGTATACGGTATAGACAAAACGTTAATATTTTGAATAGGGTTTTTCAAGCATAAATTATTATATTATACAAAGCTTACCTTGACGTTGAGATGCGACCAACGAAGCGCACAGCGCAAACTTTATTAACATTCCTGTTATCAATGAAACTTAAAGTATTTTGAAAATTTTAAATTTTTTGTTTGTGAAATATTTGACTTCTATTTATAAAATACTTCATAATCTTTGGATTATTTTTTGGATTTTGCTGAAGATCAGGGTTGAGGGTAATCCAACGTTGCAGGACCGATTTGCTTATGTCTCATCTATTTGATCCCGCCGACTTTAAACTTTTAGACATTTTTTAATCTTTGGATTATTACCAATTATCATCACACAAGTACACCAACGTACAGTATCTACGGTGAAAAAACTGTAGTAAAAAAGTAAAGTATCAAAACCTAAAATTAACGCCTACACGGTCAGATTTTCGCAGTTAACCGTGATTCGCCCGTTCGGTTTTAGAAACTTTTTGGGCCGGTTAACTGTTTACCCTGAGTAATTTTTCTTCACGTTGTCCCACAATAGAAAGCCTGAATAACGCTATTTAGCGCCAACACGTCTATATGTGACTTCCTAAAAATTCTATTTTTTCGTTGTTTTTTGAAAAAACCGACCCTAATTTGACAGAGCCGGGCTTCAAAAAATTTCGATCCTTTATATACATTTATTTTTCTTAAAAAAATAAACTTAAATAAATAAATTAAATTAAATAATTAGTTATTATTTGATTATTCAATTTGAAATTAATAAAATTTTATTGAAGTGTCGGGGTTAGGCATTTAGCTGAAAATACAAAAATTCCAAAATGTAGAAACAACGGTAAAATTACCTAGGCCCTTATTTGGACCTCTACCATAATTGAGCGATCCCAAAGATTATTGCAAACTGAAATAGAAAGAAACAACAGAAATTTTTTCACCAAACAATTTTTAACTGGTAAAACCCTAACATTTGTAGTTAGATAAAATTGGCCCTACAAGCTAAACTCGAAAATTGAGTTGTTTGCACAGAGTAGAAAAGCTTATAATATTGGCTTACGCTTTTGCAACGTGTTGTTTTGACTCAAAATAACATTAAAATCGTATTTCGTTTCGTACTTTCTAAAGCGAAGGCTTTTTTGCTATTTTTAACTTTTGGCCGCCGTCACGCTTTGATGCACTATTATGCAACAAAAATTGCTTATTGCTAAACTTCCTTATGAATTATTTTAAGGATAATCTATTAATTTTAAATGTTGTAATAGCTTAAAACTTTGCATTTCCAATTATACGGTATAATTTATACCTCTGCGCTGTATTGTTACATTCACTTTTGTCCGCGCGCGAGCATTTCTGGATTCTTTTATTCTATAAATGCTCTCTAGCACCAAAACCCATCCCCAATAATACATAGTTACAAAAATGTTTTATTTCATCACGATTTTGAAGTATTTCGTCATTTTATGACGCAATTTCATCATTGAAATTTTAGCATGATTGCATACACACTGCCCGGTTATCTTTCAGTTGTTTATTTCTCGGTGCTGTTATCTTACAGTTTTATTCTTACATTTTGCAGTTATCTGTCTAATTGCCTGTATTTATAATTTTACCTTCCTTCTATATACTGCCCAGTTATCTTGCCGTTAAAATACACTTTTGTAATATGACTGCGCAGTCGGTGTAGTGAAATTTTGAATAAAACACAAGTATGTATGACAAAAGCTAGTTTATTTTCGAGGTTGAGAATGATTTTTGATCTGGTGGAGAAATTGAACGTAGTGCGTGGGTTGGTCTGGTTTGCTCAACGACATCACTGATGGTACTGGGTGGTCTCGGTTTATTCGGAAGGGTTAAAAGCGTTTTCTGAACTTGTAAAATATCCAAAACCTGTTGAGCTTGTTTTCGCGCTCTTTCGCTGTACATAACTGAAAAAAACTTTGATATAGCCACAATTTTATCATTTTATGCAACAACTAACCAGTTATCTTAACACCAAAAGTGGTCAAAGGGTGCTGAGATTATTGAGGTTTGGTAATAACCCCCCTGAGGGCCCCCTCCCATAAAACTAAGAGACATTCCATACTAAAGGGACACATTTTTCGGACACAAAAGTGTCTTTTAGTATCAATGATAGTAGCGTCGAGAGTTTTTTGACTAACGAGAGTTTTAAGNTGCGCAATTACCTGTATTTATAATTTTACCGTCCTTCTATATATTGCCCAGTTATCCTGCAGTTAAAAACACTTTTTAATTTTAAATAAAATACAAGTATGTATCACAAAAGCTAGTTTATTTTCGAGGTTGAGAATGATTTTTGATCTGGCGGAGAAATTGAACGTAGTGCGTGGGTTGGTCTGGTTTGCTCAACGACATCACTGATGGTACTGGGCGGTCTTGGTTTATTCGGAAGGCTTAAAAGCGTTTTCTGAACTTGTAAAATATCCAAAACCTGTTGAGCTTGTTTTCGCGCTCTTTCGCTGTACATAACTGAAAGAAAATTTGAATATTCAGCCACACAACCAACCAGTTATCTTAACACTAACAGTGGCCAAATGATGGTTAGATTATTGAGGTTTGTTAATATAATTGGTTACAACGTTTTGTAAGACTTTACCCCTAACTTTCGATTCAGAAAGTGTTGAAACAACCAAACTATGAAAAAGATACACCCCATACTAAGAGACACATTCTGGACACAAAAGTGTCCTTTAGTAGGGTAGTTTTGTATTTACGTACGCTTTGGGAACGTTGGGTCTTGGGCAATTTTTGGGTCGACGTGTACTTAAATTTTTGGGGCCTTAAATTATCAAAAGTTAGGCAAAAAATTTCAATTATTGTACCGTAGAAATACTTAATGCCTTTTCGAACTTGGTATTGCTGGTCTCAGCAGATAGAACTCCATTGCAAAAGAATTAAAAAGTCAAAAAGTCCAGTAGTAAATCGCTACAAATGTGGCATAAGTAGTTAAATTGATCAACATTATGTTCATAAAAGTTTACATTTTCTATGTTTAATACAAAGTTAAAATTACAAACCTATTTCGTGCTCGATGTCTCGCGTTTTGATTAAATTTCGGTTGTCATTCTTTATCGAAATACCTCGGGATTGAATGCAGAAGTTCCACTTTATTATTATTATTTTCATCCGATTAGCGGTCGGCCCGAATGGAAAACAGTAACATTCCTGACTCCTTTTTGGGACGGTTTTTCGGCGAAAATGAGCCCATTTTAATAGAAAAAGGATCATTTTTGTGACGATGCTTCTTTTTGGACGCTACTTTCGAGAACCGAAAATGTCTCAAAAAGGAGTAAGGAGTGTACTAATTTGGATTATGAGATCCATAAAAAATGATAAAGTTTCACAAACAACTCGTATATAATTTTTAGTTGCCGATTTGCCTTTTTTACGAACATTAAAAACAACAATTTCCTTTACAATTGAACATGTAAATAAGAAAAAGTAAATCAGTGTAGTGACGACAAACGTCAGAATAAAAACCAGGGCGATATTTGAGGGTGTTTTGGCTTGTAAATTCACGTCGTTTGGATCGAAAATTGGAAACATTTCTTTTTCCTTTTGACTCACTGCGTATTGCACTTTTTTAGAGTTTTAGTGATAAGTTTAGGATATAACGGATGCGCTCTAATCGTTACGCTCGGCCACATCTCGTCCTAAATCGTTACGCCTTCCAAGGGAACCGCTAACGCCTTAGGATTGACTCTTCCTACCTTTAATACGCACCCCGACCAATTATCTTAAAAAATCTCGTTTATTAACCAGACGCTCTATCCAATCACTATAACAAAATTCAACTAGGTTCCACTTTTACATAATATTTGTTAAAGTTACTGGTTTAATGGTGTATTTTGGCATCCCCATATAGGTCTTAATACACCAGGTACGCCGCGGCGTGATGTTTCACCCCGTTATCTTTCAATTTCTCCCGGTCGTCCCGTTATCTTTCATTTTTTTGAGATTTTTTCCCCGAAAAAAAAAATATATCTTTATGAGTAAAGAACATCGCCGTTGTCTTTCAGTGTTCTATAATCTTTCACTTTTTTCAATTTGGTTTTGAAATATAAAGGCGCATCTGGTTAATTAATACATTATATCATTATATACAGGGTGCGCCGTTATCCGGCCACAAAACGTTTGGAACATTTTACTAGAAATACTAAACGTGATAAACATCCCGTTTGTTTCCCATGGCCTATGGGATTATTCCAAAGATTCTAGTTTTTTTTACATTTTGGTAAAATATAAAACTCATTTCAATCGAATACAAGAAAATAACCGGGTAAATATAAATGGCGTGATAAATTCTGATTGGAATTCCGGAACAAAAAACTTCAAATGAAATAATAAAAATGCTGAAAATGAATTGGTGGAGCTGTCTGTAGTTGGTGTTGACGTCGGGAAATTCCTTTTCGTACAAATAATTATAAATTAGGCCGCTTGAAATTAGCGTCATGACAGCCGAAACTTCAAATAAGTACTGTAGGGCACATTTCACAACTTTATTTAAATAAATTGCTTGCCGGTTTTCTACTTTATTTGAATTCAAAGTTTAAAAACACGCCAGACAAAATTTTAATGCTTAACCCCTGAACACATATATCTTAAAAGTCGTTTAACACATAATTGGAGCAATATAAAATCTTATATTGATGACAAAAACCTATAAAATTAGAAAAAGATTTTACAAACTGGACAAATTACCGACTGTTTTCTTAATAAACTTGTTAGATAACTGAATTTAGGGGTTAATTATTAAAAATATGTCTCAGTAGTTATCTGTGAAAATGAGCCATTCCCAGACTGAATAACATAATGATACCACAATGCAGGTTCTGATATAAAATGATCGCCGCCCTTTTCCAGTGAGTCATCGCTAGAATATATGGTTTTGATTTTATAATTATTACAGGGGGGTCTCACATTAAGGGATGGTTTGCGATTTTTGACCAAAGTCCACTTTTGTCCCTTTATTTGAATTTTGTCCCTTAATTTGAGCTTTTTTTGAACTTTTTCGAACAAACCGTCCCTTAATTTGAATCTTTTTGGTAAAAGTGTCCCTTAATTCGAATCTTTTTGGTAAAAGTGTCCCTTAATTCGGTGTCGAATTCAGTCCCTTAATTTGGTGTCCCTTAATATGAGACCGCCCTGTAATACTTAAATTATTACAGTATTGCCCATTTAGTATCGTTTCCCATTGAATCCACGTGGTGTCCCACACAGTAGACCATAGTCATCAATGCTTACCAATGAATTGATGGTATACTGTATACCCCATTAATCATTTAACCGTCCTATTTATCCACGCGGTGTCCCAATTCATTGGTAAGCATTGATGACTATGGTCTACTGTGTGGGACACCAAGTGGATTCAATAGGAAACGATACTAAATGAACAATACTGTAATAGTATACACAAATTTGTTGCCGTTTTGAGGACGCCGTCTGTATATAGCTTGTTTCTGAAATTTGTTGATCAATTTAAACAACGCAATAGAAATCGTAATCACATTTTAATCAAATTGAGGTCGTGATAAATTTCGTATAAATTATATGTAAATTATACTTAAAGTCATTTTTAATAAAATAAAAATCGTATAAATTACACGGCCCATCTGATGTATTACATGACGAGTTAAACTGATGTAACCTGGTTAACAATGATATAACCGTTATAAGGCGGTTTTGTCTATGGTTATAAACGGAGAAAATCTTTTTCAAGACAAAGCTTGGATATTTCTACTGCGCTGTTATTTCACAGTTTTTTTTTAATTATTTACTACATGCAATCAGCGCAATTTTGAAATTATTTTTGCAAAATAAATGCGCAGATGGGGTACACAGGGTGCGCAGTTAACCGCATGTCACAGTTAACCATTCTTTATAGCAGCGCAGTGCGTAGGCGATTCACTTGAAAAAAGTGCCGGTTACCCGCGGTAAACTCCCAGGGGGAAGTGCGTGTAAATAGACACGCAAAGTGTTTTTTTCCTCATTTTAAGGCATATGGAGGCCCCGTAGGGCAAAACGGGTATTGCTGACCCCCCTCAACATTTCGAGATGATTCGATTGACGGTATCGCCGATAATTTTTGACAACCGAAAGGTTGAATAAAAACCGGTCAAAATTACCGGTTTCTTAGATTTCGCTGAAACTTGGCTCAGGGGGGTTTCCAACATCACTGAACACCATGGTAACCTTGATTTTACCAAGTTTGTTTCTCCAAAATCCTGTAGCGCGTATAGGAAGATTTTCAAAAAATCGTTGTTTGTTGTCAAAAGTTGTCCCAAAAGTTTATTTAGATTATTTTTCTGACTTCTTTTCCAAAATATAGCTTTAGGGTTCCCTGCAAATAATCTCCAAAGTCGTGTGTGTCATATAGAAATATTTGGAAAAACAATTTTTTTTAAGTGGCAGTTAATTGTTAGCTGACGCTCAGCTGCGCAGAGCGTGGGCGTGGAAAATAGTGGCAAAGCGCAAACTGGCGGTTAATTGCAAAAGTTGTGGTTAAAATGGTGGCGGTTATCCTGTCTATATTCTAGTCGTAAAATAAAAACAACTAGATTCTACTTAGAGGACCTTAACTGAACCACTTAGTCTCCCCGACAAAAAACTGCAAATTACCAGCTGCATGAAATACAAAATAATTATGAATTCCGAAGAGTTAATAGGACCATAATTGACAATATCTCAAAGATACTGGTAGATAATTAAATAGTGTTTAATAATTACGCACATCAAAACAGATGAGATTCTTAATAAACATAAAGGCGTCATTTTCGAAATGCTTTTCTTTAACCCCCAAACACGATTATTTAGCACATCCCTGAGCACGGGGCCGGACGTTTGTCCGGCCCTTCTTCTGCTCCTCTCTAGTCGTACGTAATATCTCTATAAGCAAATCTTAATAAGCAAATTGATGGTCCTGAATCCAATGAGCATACTCTCGAAAGCTCCCCGACCATCCCTGGACACTTTTTGGTCGATTTGACCACAAAACCACAAAGTCAAAAACGGTTAACCGGGCGACGTACGCGGTTCATTTTTTGCAGGCTAGTGCACCGTTGATTTCTTCACAGTTTTGGAAAAATATGACAGAGAAAAAAATGCGCGTGATAACTATTAATTGCAAATAACCTCTTTTTTGAGGTTTCCTGGGTCGAATCAATGACTAATTAGTTTTTAATATGTATATAAAATTTGTATTTTTATTTTTATTTGCTTTGTAATCGATTATTCTATCTTGGTTTTCAATGTTAAGTCTTTTAACAAAGCCGAACAACTCGAAAATTGCGTTTTTTCACCCGGGACCGGATAAACGTCCGGGGGTCGTGCTTGGGGGTTAAGAAGAAAATACCTTTTTTAATCTCGTATACACCCCTGTCGGGTTATCTTGCCAACATTGGGTTATTTTACTACTTTTTGGACCAAATTGTAGGGCTGTTTGATGTACGGATGTTTCCGCCTATTAGCGGGTTATCTTACCGCTTTTTTAGCGCTTATAAAGGTAAGATAACCCGTCAGGTGGTGTAATTTCAAATTAGATATAAGACGCTATAGATATGACAGAGCTCTTAATTATATTTTAAGCAGCAAATTTTGAGGAAATTTTATTTAACTGTTCATTTTTTAAGAAAATCTTTGAGACTTAGTTCATTTTTTTTTCAAAATTTTTTGAAAAAATATTCAGACACAAGTTATGTGACATACCCCACTGTGATTTCGAGTCACCTACGCGCTAAAACGATACGCTAAAACGGTACGCTAAGACGGTACGCTAAAACGGTACACTAAAACGGTACGCTAAAACGGTACGCTAAAATGGTACGCTAAAATGGTACGCTGAGACTAGAATTTGCCCCAATTCAGTGAAATAAAAGAAAAAGAAATGGTTCAGCCAGATATTAATGTCTAGTTAAAGGCACACTTTTAACTCTTACCTTGATGTCGATTTCTTGCGCGAGAAAATGACATTTTTCTTCCGTGACCGGTAAAACTTATTGATGAAATGAACAAGCAATTTTAACTTTCAAATTAAAAAAAAAGACTACAAAAACTTAATTAATATTAATTAAACTTGATTAAATTAAAAACCGTAAACTGGTAGATCCTGGTAACTGGCCAAGATAACGTTTACGCTGTTCTAGAAAATTCGGGTTAATGACCCTTGAATTAAAAATGACGCCCTGAGTACTGATAGCCTATAAGTCAACATCTGGTCTAATTTATTTTTATTTTCTAAAATCTAATTTTGAACCAAACACGTCAAATAATTTCGTCAATTTTTTTATTTTTTTAATGTCAAAAATTCCAATTCATTTAAAATGTAATAAATCTTCCGAGAATGTGACGAATTAAATAACTTTAACTCGTGGTCGAAAACGTTGTTACGGTAATTTTGTAGAAAACGGCTGACCTCACAAGATACGTTTCTGTTTTCATGTGAATAAATGTGTTCCAGACCGTTGTTAACATTTTTTTTCGGGAACTGGTGAAAATGCAGCTGTTTTGGCATACACCGGTTAAAATATAGCTTCTTGACGCGACGTTTGTCCATTTGTTATAGTTTCCCCGAGAGCGTCGAGGCGTCATTTTTTACCAAAAATTAACACAAGCGTTGACCAATGCAGCATTGGCAATGCTTTACCGTTTTATATCCAAAGGTCAAAACATTTTACAGGACGCCGAATAAAGGTAGGTTTCGTGTTTTTAGCGTTAAGACTTTTTGTGACAAAAACATAATTTCATAATATAATTTGATAACAAAATACTAACCCAACGAAACAATATTAATTTAATTAACATTTTATTATCGTTATTAACTTCAAAATTCGTGTTTCCGAAAATGCGACGACCGTTACTGATGACCGTCGACCACGTTCCTACCGCTACTGAAATTTTGGGAATCATTGAAGACCGACGGTCTGACGCAGTGTTGTAAATTTGATTCGATTTTGCGTTGGGTTGGCGTTGGGTTGTCGCAAACTCTGAAATTTGCGTTGGCGTTGGGTTTTCCACTGGCGTTGGGCCCAACGTCAGTCCAACGGCATTGGGGCGTTGGGGTATTTTTTTGCCCCTACGCGCCCCAACGCCAACTCAACGACGTTTGACACCCTAGAGGGAAACTTGTACATTTTTGAAATGACATAATCTGTTACTTGAATAGTTTTTACAAGATATTCCTTCTCTTGTCCTTTCTATATGAGCTCTGGCCAAAATGAGAAATTCAGTTTTGTAAAAAATACCCCAACGCCCCAACGTCGTTGGGGCACTGGCGAAAAATGTAAATTTTGTTTTATAAAAAATACCCCAACGCCCCAACGGCGTTGGGGCACTGGCAAAAGTTACGAAAAAATTCCGAGGCAAAAATGCCCCAACGCACAATGCAGTTGGGCGTTGGGTTGGGGCATTGGGGCAATTTTCAAAATTGCGCTGGCGTTAGGTTGGGGCGCCGCAACGCATCACCCCAACGCCCCTACGCCCCAATGCCCCAACGCAAATTTACAACACTGGTCTGACGTCGACGGTCGTGCGACGGACGCTTGTCGACAATCGCCGGTCGTCGACGATCGCAACCGCTAAATTTTACCCATCGACGTCCGCTGCCGTCGAGTTTGGGGTTAAATGATTTAACTTAAATTCCAATCTCGGAATTCAAAAATGCATTCAACAGAAAATTACTGTTACTTCAATAATCTAATTTAGAATGAAAAGTAAGAAGACATAATAAGCAATAACCGGGCAGAATATGGTTACACTATGGTTGGATAATAACACGTGTATATTTACAAGTAAAATTAAAGAAATGGTGCTAATCACGTCATTTCCATATTGATGAAAGTTCTGATATCAATCATATTCCTGAAGATCATCAAGAACTCGTCATAAAGTTTCCGTATACAAAAGAACCTATATTCTCATGTAAACCAAACTGCGTATTGAAAACAGCTGCAAAAATCACCAGCTTTGGCCCGAAGCCTATCTGCTCCCTGGTACAGTGACTAGTACAACGTTAATTTTTTTAACAGTGGGAAATACCCTAAAGCACCTTCACACAAATCTACGTGAAACATAAAATAATGAGTATGTTATTGATAGGGTATTTCAATGAAAGTGAGACTTTTCGACCAATTACACTTTCTTCATATACCCCTCTATTTACATATTTTTTTTTGTTCATTTCCTCATAAGAAACAATAATTGCATATAACTCAAAATATATGAGCAAAATTGTGTCAGTCCAATTTGCGAAAAACTGGTAATAGGGTCGGTGGTCAAACTGAATGGATTTTGCCATTGAATAAACCCATCCAACAATCCAGTATGCACCTACACAAAGTCGATAAACCAAAAAGACTTTTTGACTCGCCGGTTTGACTGGGAGAATGACAAAGTAGAGAAAATTTTCGCGATTGAGACCAGCAAATCGCAAATGGCGAACTGTAAACTCAGTTCGGCTCCACTTTCATCGCGATTTTGAATCTATTACACATACACCACCAACATTAGTAAGTTAACACTAAGTAAGTTAACAAAATTCAAGTAAATTAAAAATACTCAAGAAAGTTAACAAAATAAACAGTTTTGTCACGTTTTCCCGCACTTCCGCCTACGCACTACTCGACTAAGTTAACAATTTCTAAGTAAGTTAACACCTTTTTTACTTTAATTTTTTTAACTTCCTTGGGTAGCCGGTCTATATCTTCCATTTGTGCACAAATATACATTTTTTTGAATAAAAACCCCGGTGCAGTTATATGTTCCTTTGACAAGGAACATATTTGTATCTGAATGTATCGGAGGTATAATAACGTGTTTCTCGCTTTCTCACATTTTGTATTCCAAGGGGCTATAAAACTTGAAAAACGCGAAGCGCGTTTTTATACCTCATACTGTAGGATCAAAAAATATCATCTTCAAAACCATAACTGTTGAGGAAGCAGAAAACTAATGATACCTTTTTTGGACTTTAAACGTTTTTTCATTAAATAGGTTGCCACAATGAAATCCACACTAGGTGGCGGAATAAAAAAAAAAATTTGCGACCCTTGCATTAATTTGAAATAACGAAAAAAATCGAAATTTAATTGTTTTCATTTATTGAGGGTCAATACCCTTTTTCCATTTAAAAATTTGTATCCACTAGATGGCGCTTTTGTGAAGAAAAAACTGTTACATTCATCTAGGTGTCATTTGTAACCGTTTGAAGCCTTTTCCTATATACGCCAAAAGAATTAAGGTCATAGAATTTAAAGTTCCCGCTGACATGTGCAAATCGATCTGACCCCAAAGGTCACTCTCGGGCCAATACCGACCCATAGCTATTCTCTATTTTAAATGCATTTGTATTTTCGTATCAAATTTTGTATTTATTTTTTTTTTGTCGAAACAAAGCGGGTCATCCATTATTATTACTACAGTGAGTACGTCTAATTTAATACCACCAGAATTAACAATGAAGTGCATCTAATTACGATATGGACAAGAGGGCCGCTTCCATATTAATAATTTGTTTTGGCGGTGCGAAAAAAAGCAAAAATATCAAAAAAAACGTCTTTTGCTAAAACGATTATTATTTTATCATTGATCTTCATCTTCATCGGATTTTAGCAAAATAATGAAGACAGTTCATATTGAACTGGTACAAAGGTCACCAGTTAGATAAGCACCTTACCAAATATTCTAACGGTTTTATGAGAACGGTTTTGCTAAAGTTTTAAAGATATGGGTACCTTAATTGTACCTAAAGAAGCTTTTTTACCAAAAGAAGATTTTTACCAAAAGCAGATTTTTACCAAAAGCAGATTTTGTAGCAAAAGAAGAGTTTGTACCAGAAGAATATTTTGTACCAAAAGAAGATTTTTTACCAAAAGAAGCTTTTGTACCAAAAGAAGATTTTGTACCAAAAGAAGCTTCTGTAACAAAGGAAGATTTTGTACCAAAAGAAGCTTTTGTACCAAAGGAAGATTTTGTACCAAAAGAAGCTTTTGTACCAAAAGAAGCTTTTGTACCAAAAGCAGATTTTGTACCAAAAGCAGATTTAGTACGAAGAGCAGATTTTGTACCAAAAGAAGCTTTTGTACCAAAAGAAGATTTTGTACCAAAAGAAGATTTTGTACCAAAAGAAGATTTTGTACCAAAAGCATATTTTGTACCAAAAGAAGATTTTGTACCAAAAGCATATTTTGTACCAAAAGAAGCTTTTGGACTGAAAGAAGCTTTTGTACCGAAAGAAACTTTCGTATCAGAAAAAGTTTTTGTACCAAAAGGAGCCTAAGTACCAATTGAAGCAATGATACCGAAAGAAGCATACGTGTCAATTGAAGTCTAAGTACCAATTGAACCTTTAGTACCAATTGATAGATAGGGAAATACGTAAGTTTTTGTTCTCCAAAATGAACTGACGCCGTTTTACTGGTCTTTGAAATCACAATCAACAAAAATATCGGAAACCATTAAACGATCATGAATGTTTCTATAATGAGTAAAAACTACGGAAAATAATGGTGGTGGCGGCGAGATCAATGAAGCCGCAATAAAGGACGATTCGACGTTGAAAAAGTTCACAATTGACAACACAAATTTCACAGGCCGAATTTTTTTTTTGTTCGAACTGTGAGTTGAATCATTAAATGATATTTGCTCAATGCGACAAAAACTAATAGCAGAAAAGCGATCGATAAATTACAAAAATGAGGCGCATTTAGATGACACTTCCGTTCATGCTTTGATCCATTAAATAATAAACTTTACTCGAACTAAATATGATGTACAAGGACGTGGTAAGAACTTCCAGCTTACAGGGGTCGCCAAATAAGGGCGTCTTTCTTGTTTTTGAAAAACTGACCCTTGGCAACCTGATCCATTAATTGGCAAGTATTCATTAGAAATAAATTCAGAGTTTGTGAGTTATTTATATTCCGTTGCAAGCGTCGCTAGTCGCTTCCAGCCTAATTATCCGCGTAACAAAAAAAGGAAGAAATTGTCATTTGTTTTTTCACCTTGCTATGTCAACGCCTAAAAAGCTGAAATTTGGTTTGTTACTATTTTGAATACAAAACAAAATATGAAACTAATTTTTCACTACTCTGATTTTTTTACATTTGAACCGATTTTATTTCAAAAACAAGAAATTTCCAAATACGGTCAATAATAAATAATTTGCAACCGTCATAAAAACATGTTTATTTGGGAGTTACGATATATTCGTACGACGCTGATTGGCTACTCATTGTAGGTGCTCCTTGGCGTCTCTCGTGTCCGGATTTGTGAACAGCTATTGGCTTATTAAGTAAACGAGCAAGTATTTTTTTGGTTCTTTTAATCAACTTAATTAAATATTTCTCAGAAGTACCTCTAAGTTTCTTAGGGGGTACCTTGAAATTTTTTATAAACATGGATAGAATGCTAACAGAGGACACCCGGTCTAGTATATAGTTTATAAAATAGTATCAAATTCGTGGTTGGCAAAATTTCAAACTGTCTGTGAGACACTGGTTCATAATTCTGTAACCTGAAATTCTGCGTAATTAAATTTGATTAAAATTGGTAGACTGCCATTAATTATAATTCGTTAATTAATTTTATTTTCCTGGAATTTGATATGCATTTAATGAACAGATAATTTTAAATTTATACGGTTCGTTCTAAGTTCCTGGTCATTTTTTGTACATTATTGACCGTTGACTTTATTTTAAGGATGGGTACGTAGCATTGTTTCCGAAGTTCACTATCGGGAAATTTTTTTCTGTAATTTCCGGTTTCTGGAAGTTCTGGATTCTAGGTTGGTACAAACAAAAATTATTTTACTTTCGCCTGATACCAAATTGTTATACGTCTTACAGTTCTTAATTCCAATACGGACGTTTTTGATTTTCGAAAATAGCGTCCGTCATGAGTTGAATTGCCATTAAGTGACCATTTTCGTCTGTTTTTGGGAAATTGTTTTACAAAAAGCGTCCGTATTGGAACAAATCGTCCGTATTGGGTGCGTCCGTATTTAGAGTGAGGACTGTAATAGCTTTAAATCACCTTCTATTCTACATAGTTTTTTAACTAATCAAATCACGTCAGTTATAGCTCCGACATACGGTAAACTATGGTACCGTCCGTACTCATTTTTGGGACGTTTTCGGTTCTCGAAAATAGAGTCCGAAAAAGGAGCATCGTCACAAAAAGGATCATTTTTCTATTAAATTTTGGCCGAAAAGCGTCCCAAAAAGGAGCAATTGTCCCAAAAAGGAGTACACTGTAACTGTTATTTTGGTCGGAAGATTATAAACTGACTTAATGGTAAGTTTGACTCTAATTTTGCTGTGGGTACGTCCGAATGTTGTTAATAAGGCTGTCAATCTTTTCAAGGTGTTCAAGGCCGCGCATTAAATTCAAGACAAATTATCATTCTTCCAGCATCCCATAACAATAATCAAATGAGGGTTATGCCGTTA
This sequence comes from Oikopleura albicans, assembly GCA_004367875.1. NCBI lineage: Eukaryota > Metazoa > Chordata > Appendicularia > Copelata > Oikopleuridae > Oikopleura > Oikopleura albicans. The sequence continues at coordinate 133,190 of SCLG01000269.1, forward strand.
ACATGCAATATCAATTATTTGCTCAAACATATAAAAAATTTATTGCTGATCAATNTGTGTGTGTATAAGTAGTTATGTGTTTGGTCGTCGTGATCACGCATTTGATCTCGAATTGTCACATTTTTTTTTTCGCTTTTTTTTTCTTGCTTTTTTTTTACTCGGAATTTATAGCGTTTTACACTTTAGACATTGGCAGGGCGCGTGTCATTGAGTTGTTTATGCTCGTTTATCGTTTTCGATAAATTTTCATGCAATTCGGGTCCTACCAAACCAACTAATGGGTCAGTAACACTCGCGATTTTTTTTTGGTAAAATGAGTTTGTTTTATTTTTAACAGCCTCGGGGCGATCACCCGCGACTCATCCAAACATTCAATGATGATGGTAATAATAATTTGTCTAATTTGATTACGGGGCTTATTAGTCACGAGTCTATTAGCCACGGTCCGAGCTAAGTTTTGGAATACATCGCCTGCGCAGTTATCGGGCCACTTTTGCCATGAAAACCGGCCCGATAAGTGCACAAGGTGCTGGATAAACATACCTGGTACAAACATAAATGTTGTTGAAACATTTAAAAAACCGACCCAATAGCAGCACAAGCAGGAAAATCGACCCTTAAATCCAATAGAGACCACCTGTGTGTTTATCTGGCCACTTTCGCCTCCCAAAACCGACGGGATTAACCAGACTGGTAGGTGGCCACTTCAACCCGTAATGCGTGGGCGGGCTAGAAAAAAAAATACGCTGAAAAAAAAGTGGCCAGATAATCGAACGAGCGGGCAAAGTGGTCGGATAAACCAAAGAGTAATGTATTACTCGACCAATCCGCGCCAAGAACTGGCCACAGCGAAAATGTCATGGCTTGTAATTGGTCAATAATAAATTAATACCACGCGGTTGAACTCGTGAACTCGGAACTTTGATGTTTATAATGAAATTAGTAAAGAAATTCCAGAAAGTAATTATAAACGTCCATGTCCAGTGGGCGACAGCAAATTTATTGCAATTCACTCATTAACTTCTAATGACCAATATGGAAAATAACGTTATGATAGAAACACAAACCACTTAATTTACGAAACGGAACTCATAAAAATTACGCAAACTTCAGGTTAAACTGGTTGATAATTGGACAATGAAAACACTATACCAATTAATATTACAATGTCCCGCCCAAATTAGTGCCACAATTTTTCTGACTGCCAATTTTGAGGTTTAAAACCAAATACACCAAAGTAAAAGACAACCGCTCAATGCCTCTTTTTCGGACATATTATTTTTTATTCGGGTATTAGCCGAGATGTTTACCCGAGTGTTACCCGTGTTTGGGGGATTACCCGACTTTTTTACCCGACATCGTTTTTGGGCGCGAGTGTTTTACCCGTGTTTTCCCGCGTGTAAAAAACTCGGACGGCTAAGAAATAAAATCGAGTGTGGCGACCTCTGAGTTATTGGCGTCAAAAGTGGCCTTTTTGGCATAAAAAACGATGTTTGACAAAATAAAAATTTCTCTTAATGGCGTAATTACAGCATTTTGTCTCTTATTAGAGTGTCCTTTATTCGAGTAGGGGACTGTAATTCGTCAAATTGTGTTTCTGCCGTGAATGCTAACTTACTGTAACTAATAAGATAACTTTTTTTATTCTTTAAATTTACTCTATGTTGATTTTGAATTTCAAGAGACTCTTTTTGATTTCTCAAAAACAGTAATGTCGGGAAATTCAAACATGAAACAGGAATATACAACTTTATATATTTTTTATTTCCGCAAAACAGTGGATAAACCGATAAGAACTCAGTAAAATAGGCATGGCAGGTCTGATTTACTTCATTTCGTCATTGAATAAATACGTGGCATCTTCGATATTCAACACTTCTCGCTCAAAACTCCGCCTGGGCCCAAAATTCAAGTATTACCAAAAATATATGAACATTTCGTCAAAAAATCATTTCACAAAATTTTCTAGTTTTTGGCAGAAAACGTACGGTGTGACAAACCTCAAAACTAGCCTATTTTTATTCTAGAAATTGAAAAATTCTAAAAAAATGTAAAAAAATTATTTTATTAAAAAAATACTCTTTTAACAAAAAACAGATAAAGTGATTTTGTAAGAAAAAAAATATTTTGAAAAAAAAACAAGATATTTTAACCCAAAATTATTTCGACAGAAATTTTTTTAACAAAACAAGAGATATTTAAAAAAAATATTAACAACTAAATAGTATTTTTCAACAAAAGACGTATTCTTCGACAAAAAATATTTTTTTTTGACAATTTTTTATATCAAACTTTTTTTGACAAAAATGTTTATAAACAAAATTTTTTTACCAAAATGTTTTTTTTTAACTAGAAAATATTTTTCAACAAAAAAGTGCGACAAAAAATTCAGGAAAACTCGTCTCTACCGAAAAAAAAGAAAATTATATGAAATTTTTTTTGCCATATTATGTAGACCAAAAAATATATATTTTTTCGTGTTTTTTCATTGAATGAAGTAAAGGCACGTTGTAGAAGATAAATAAACAGGTGTTTGGAGGCAGAAAGAAGAACTTCAATGGAGGAACTGGTTTTGGATTTTGCTGAAATTCTCAGTATCTCATTGATGTGGATTGTTATGATGTGGAAAATACGGGTAAGGGAAGGTCAGGCCCGGATGATGAGGGATTCCAGGATTGTTATGGAAAGTATATAAATCGTGAGGATTCAGAGAGGGTTCATTCTTTGATCACAAAATATCTCAAAAAATCTAAATTTCTGGAAAATAGTTTCAGTCTACAGTGTGTCAAATCTCAAAATTTGCCAAATTTACATTCTAGAAATTCATATGCATCGTATTTTTTCAATTTTAAAAAGTCTAGACTAGTCAAAATAATTTAAAAAGTCTACGGAAGAACTACAGACCGTTCGCATAAAAAGTCGGCCTATTTTTTCTAGATTACCAACCTGAATAAACAAAAAATTAACGATCTAGAATAAATAAAACAAAAACGCCGACTTTTCATGGCAAACATTTGCATGGCAGCTAATTTTTTTTTCTAGATTATTTTAATCTTTTTGAATTTGGCACTTTTCAGAAATGTTTTTCGAAACAAAAAACATAACATTAGATTAATATTTTTGTGTTTTTCGAAAAATATGAATGAACCCTACACAATTGAACTTGTCCTTGTAGTGGATGGATAGGCAAGTTGGGTTGACCAATTAACTAAAAATTTATTTTAGATACAAATCAAAAGATCTGTTTGCAAAGCAAAAAAAAAACAGTCATTTCCTAAAAACGCCAAAAAAGGATCTAACGAAAATTTATTTTATAAACTAATGCGCAGATTTCCAACAGGCTGTGTAAGGTACCAGATAACTGAGCACTGTGTAAGCGGAGTAGCGGAATAAAATGAAAAACAAAGCTGCTGGTTAACTGCGCAGGGTGTCAAAATTTCCACTCGTGCTGTTATCCCGCATACTTTTTGGCGTGTTTAGGAGTTAAGAATTCAAGTTATTATTGCACAAATTGAAATTAATCAAGATGTCTAGCGGTTATACCTGTGATATTTCTGCTGTTCTATTCCTTTCCTCCTTTCGTTCTTTTTTCCACTTCATTCGCCGATTTTGAAACCTGAAAAAAAAGTTAACTCCGAATGCTCCTTTTGTCATATTTTCGTGAAAAATGATTAGATTCATGTGAAATAGCATAAAATGGTCCCAAGTTGAGGTAATTTTAGTAAAAGTCTTTAGGAGTGGGGTACTTTCGCGACCATTTGTGGTCGCGAAAAACTCTTTTATGAGTACTTTTCGACTACACCATTTGGTCCCAAATCGTTGTTTATAAGATGGTTTTGCGACCACATGGTCGCGAAAGGGCGTTTTGAGTGAGGTTTGGCGACCACATGGTCGCGAAAGGGTGTTTTGGGGGAGGTTTCGTGACCGTGTGGTCGTGAAAATATATTTTGAACAACAATTCGCGACCAAATGTGTGTACTCATAATCGGGGTTTTTTCGCGACCACAAATGGTCGCGAAAGTACCCTTCACCCTTTTATAGATAATGAGAAAATCTTGTTGCATCATTCAAATTTGGTTTAAAACAGCACTATTGTCCCCCTAGGGGTAAAAATTAAAACAAATTTTCGGTAGGATTAAAAAGTCCCTGGTGGGAAATAGCCCCCGATGTTTGAAGAGTTCAATGTTTAAATCTTTGCTCAATTAGATTGAAAAAGTCAAAAAAAAAATTGTGAGTATATTTTCATGTCTTCTTTTTAACACATATTTCAGTCTCAAAACTAACCATGACACCCCGTATTTTTTATGACATATAATTCCTCAATATCTTTTTTTTATGTAAATCCCTATTTTTTAAGCCTGTACCACATTAACTTAATAGGAATATTAAAGCATTTGACAAAAATCGTTTTGGATTGTAAATACCGTTACAGTGTCAACTTCAAGATGGACTCACAACTCAAGGTATGCCGTATTTACTTAAAACAGTTTTTCAGTAACCCTAGATCAAATTATATTTGCAATACAGTCGGTGACGTAACGAGTTGACACTTTCGCTTTCGTTTTTCGTCAAAAACTGTCAACTTGTGACAAACTGTCAACTTGTTTCGTTACTTTTTCCCCTTTTTTTGCCTATTTTTTCCCAAAAAACTCCCAAAAACTGTCAACTTGTAACGAACTGTTAACTTGTGACGTGTCAACTCGTTAGGCCACCAGATGTAAGCGGCTTTTAACCCCAGGAAAACGGTGTAAAGGGTATTTTCGTGTTTTTTTTTGCGACCAAATGGTCGTCAAATGGTGTTTTTGACAGGACTTGGCGACCAGTTTTATGGTCACTAAAACTCCCCAAAATACCCAAATCCGAAAAAATCACAAAAACAAGCGCGGGCTGAGCGCAATTTTCTCATGCACAACCCCGACGGTGAAACTTTTACACAATTTTGCCAACAGTTTTGCCTTCACCACTACGCCCTGAGCCGTTACCGGGTAAAAATTATTTCATTTTCTCAAAATTTGTACTCAATAATGGCGCAGGGGGTGTACTTGAACTATATACTTCTTTTCTTAGCTACTCCACAAACTATAAAGTTGTTTTCCTAATGAATACATAATGACTACGTATGGGAACTTGAAAATAGCGTTGTTTACCTAATTTATGGACTTACAACCGCAAATACAGTGATAACTCATTAGACTTAATTTAATTTCAGGTGATTACGGTGTGTGTGAGCGAACAATTTGCACAAAATGTGCCCAAAAGTGTGTGTTAAACCGGAGAGGGGTACTTTGGCGACCATTTGTGGTCGCGAAAAAAACCCATTTTTGAGTACTTTCGCGACCACACCATTTGGNCGTATGGGAACTTGAAAATAGCGTTGTTTACCTAATTTATGGACTTACAACCGCAAATACAGTGATAACTCATTAGACTTAATTTAATTTTAGGTGATTACGGCGTGTGTGAGCGAGCAAATTGCACAAAATGTGCTCGTTGTGTGTTAAACCGAAGAGGGGTACTTTGGCGACCATTTGTGGTCGCGAAAAAAAAACCCGTTTTGAGTCCTTTCGCGACCATACCATTTAGTCGCGAATTGTTGTCAAAATATGGTTTCGCGATCACTTTGTCGCGAAATGGTGTTTTGAGTGAGATTTCGCGACCACTGTTTTTAAGTGGGAAAAAATGGTCGCGAAACCTTGTTTAAAACACCATTTCACGACCATGTTGTCGCGAAACCATATTTTGAACAACAAATTCGCGACTAAATGGTGTGGTCGCGGAAGCACTCATAAATGGTCTTTTTTCGCGACCACAAATTGTCGCGAACGTGCCCTTCACCGTTTAACCATGCCAAACCCTAACCCCTAGGGCTAAACTTTTCGAAAAATGTCTTCTTTACGCTAGTTTATCCATTTCTCTAACGGGAGTAAAATTCAAAAACCCTAATGTAACTCCAGTTCGAAAATTATTAACCCAGCCCACTGTGAACCCTAAATTTACCCTAGTAGGAAAACGTGTGAAGCTGTCTTACCATATTTTAACTTGTCTGTCTGTGAGCCCAACGGATTTTGCAACTTCGAGGCGTCTTTCGCGACTCAGATATTGATTGAAATGAAACTCCTAAAATCAAATCTCAAAATCCTAATAATCAATTAACTTTTTATATCCCAACTTTACAAAAAATCTATGACTTTTCGATAAAACGTAGTGTGGTAATTAATGGGCCCTCGTAAAGGCCAATGCTAAACTTTTATGTAACACGGAACGTTTAAGTTTATTATAGTTTATTAAAGTTAATTTATCTATAGCACAAGGTGAATAACACAACATGAAATAAAGTATTTTTGCTGGATAGACAGTTTATAATATACACCGGGTGCGCCGGTATGTTTCACAAAAAAAATTCTAAAAAAGTGTAAGATTATTGTCAACTTAACTCTCAGGGGGAAGGAGTTTTTGGGAACCCGTAGGGGGAAAATGTGTGTATATATACACACACTTAAAAAATCACAATAATTCGCAATAATTCAAAATAAAACTGGTAAAGCCAAGTTGTAGAGCTCGTCAAACTACGTCGAACTGACTATTCAGAAATTGATTTGGCCCCCTAGAGAGCTGTTTGAAATCTCCAACCTACGCAAAAAATACCGTTAATCGAATTTTCTCGAAAAGTTGAGGGGGGGTTAGCAATACCCGTTTTGCCCTACGGGGCATCGATATGCCTTAAATCGACAAAAAAACAAGTTGTGTGTCTATATACACGCACTTCCCTCTGGGAGTTAACTATGAAAGAACATTTTATTTTAATTAATTACGTATATGCAAACTAATAAGCCAATATTACATCATCGTTACAGACAATTAGCTAAGTTAAAATCGAAAAGTCAAACGTAATCAAATTACCAGAAACAAAATGTTATGTTTTGAATGTTTCAAACTTAAACAGCTGCAGCTTACGAAAATAAGATTCAGATGAGTTTACCTTTTCAAGTTCGAGAAGTTGAAATTTTGTATAGGGCACCCTCTTCTTCCGTCCAGCAGCGGTGAGCCAATTACGCGTTGGATCAAATTCGGAGCCTAGAATTAAAATGAGTTTTGAACCCGATTTCCAGTTGGTCTCTGATTAATTTAGTTTTAACCCCCTCTAACGATTGATCTGAAAAATAATACACACGATGCGCAGTTAACCGCCACCCTTCGCGGCGCCCTCAACTGGCGGTTAACTGCAAAAGTGGCGGTTAACTGCAAAAGTGGCTGTTAACTGCAAAAGTGGCGGTTAACTGCGCACTGCGTAGGCGATTTACTTGAAAAAAGTGGCGGTTAAGTGCAAATAGGGGTGATAGTGACAAAGTGGCGGTTAACGGAAAATAACGTTTTTGACCAATGAGAATTCGGCACTTTGGGGAAAAAAGCCCAAAAATGATGACTCATAGTTTTAAATTAGGAAATCGGCTATAAGTTACTTATTTTTAGCGAAACAAAATCCGTTGGAATGAAAAGCATATCGAAATTTGGTGTACCGTTATCGGAATAACCCCTGTACACAATTTTGGTAAAATTTTTGCGGCCAGCCAACCCGGCACTACGGGCTCATTGGGCCACCTACTGGTTTGTCCCCCCACTTTTTGAAGGAAAGTGGCCGAATAACCCCATTGGGGTCGTATCTGACATACACAAAAAGACTGTCTAGAATGAGTGCAATTAGAGTTGTTGAAAAAATGCCGCAAATAGGTGCTGTTCAAAATTATCTTTTTGCTGCAGTATTGAGCACACGGTAGTCCAAAAAGTCAGTTTTTATATATGTAAGACCGATTCGGTTTATTGCTATTCTGTAGCGTTAATTCAACATATAAACATAAAACATTTATTGTCGGCTTCCGGACCGGAAATTGTTTTTATTTTTCGCCAATTATCTATTTAAACCAGAGTCAGATTTTTGCTATAAAAAACTATATAAAACAACTGCCGTTTGGGGGGCTAATCGGCCAATACATTATTATCGCAGTGAAATTTATGTTTTTGACAGAGTACAAATATGAAACACTAAAAAACATTAACGTGCTCGTAACGCAACATTTGAGTAACGACCCGGTTTTCATTTTGGGTTATTCATTTAGAAAAAAAGTATTTTTCTTTTTGAAACTCAATTTTCCAATAATAAGGAACGGTGCTGGGGTCTGTAACTGAATTACAAGCAACGCCTATTGGCTCATTATTTTTCATAGGCGCCTCCTATTGGCTAGCGTCCTTTAGCCACGCAAATGACCAGGTTGCTTTTAATTATTCTTTTTGAAAATAAATTTTTCTAGTCATTATTTTTTTTTTTGAAAAATTAATTTCTTGAATGATTATTATTTTAAATATAATTTTGTCAAAAATGATTAACTCAACAAATATTTTTTTCAAAAATAGATTTGTGAAAAACAAAAATTGGGGAAAACCGTTTGTGAAAAAAAACAAATTTTGTGAAAAAGGGTGTTAGGAAAAAAGATTTTGAAAAAAAAAAAATTTTGTGAGAAATTTTGAAAGTTTGAGAAAAAGATTTTTCGTGAAAAATGTTTTTTTGTCAAAATTTGTTTAAAACAGTTTCAGAAAATTTAAAGAAAATTTTTTTGTGAAAGATGGTTTTATGTAAAATATTTTTGTAAAAATAATTTTTGGAAAAATCATCATTTTGTGAAAAATTTCGAAAATAATCGTTTTATGAAAAATTTCGCATTGATAATTTTGTGAAAACTTTCAAAAATAATCGTTTTGTGAAAAATTTCGAAAATGATCATTTTGTGAAAAATTTCGAAAATCATCAATTTTTGAAAATTCTTTGTTTTGAAAATTATTTTTTTATCGTTTTTAAAAATCATTTTTTAACTGATGTGTTTCGAAAATTTATGTTTTTTGACAGCGTACAAATATGAAACACTAAAAAAACATTAACGTGCTCGTAACGCAACATTTGAGTAACAACGCGTCCATTACAGATTTTCATTTTGGGTTATTTATTTAGGAAAAAAAAAGAATGGAAAATGCATATTCTTTTTTCGTGTTTTTTTTTTTGCCTTTGAACCAAGTTATTTGATTGCAAAATGCGAAAAAAGCGAAATATTTATGGATGACATTTGCCAATTAAATAGCGTGTCTTTCAGTGCCCATAGTTTTTCAATTTAGAGTTCATTTTTAATATCACCAACAGTGACATTTGAAGTCTGGTTTTACTCTTGGGCCCGGCACGGGTACGTCAATAATTGACGGAAAAAACGCAATTTTAATATAATTTTTTCTTGTGGAGCACCGAAAATTTACGTTTATGAAATTATCTACTTTTTTGGCCTCATTGTCACATTTTTAAAATTTTATTTTCCAGTTTTTATTCAGGACACAATTTGTACCCATTTTATTTTATTTTTTTTCAAATGTCAAAATTAATGGGTAGGTTTTAAAACAAAAAGGTTAACTACGCATGTACAGGGTGAGGTAATATAGATGATAAGCCGTTTTTTGGTGAGTTATATTCGCTCAGTGCACTCGCGAACCAAAAACGGCTTAGCAGCTATATTACCTCACACTGTATGTTGATATTTTCGTATAATTTGACTTTTTTGGCGTTTATTCGTGGAATATTAACTTCATATTTCACGAAACAACGCTAAAAGTAAAATTATGGGTGATAATTTAATAGTGCAAATTACGACAAAACTAACGCAATTGCAAATTAATTGCGTAATTTTCAAGTCAAATATCCCAATATAGATCCCAGAAAATGCAATTCGTGATATTTCCCGACTTACTTTCACCGGGATCAGTTTTAACCGGATCATTTCCGTCGTCATCCTCGGAGTTTCCGTCGCCGTTGATTGGTCGAGCGCTGTGCGCCGATTCGGATGATTTTGGGGAAGAAATGCAGGGTTGACTATTCCCGTCCGTTTTGTAATCGTTACTATCGGTCGGCCTCTCATCATCCTGCTGGATCGTTTCCCCGTCGGTCCGGGAAGAAGCGGTTTCGGGAATGCTATCGGCCACTTGGTGCGCTGAAACTGATTCCGGCATTGAGGCTGCATTGGCACCCGCTGCAAGCTCTTGCACTGTAGCTGCTCCTAAAAATATTTTTTTATATATTTTTAACCACCTGAACCGGTTAAAATTCCGGGACTTTTATGGCGTTATTTACTCGTATTTGACAGTATGGAGTAAAATAACGTGCTTCTCGCTTTCTCAAACTTCGTATTCCATTAAGCTTTACTCTCAGGGGAAAGGAGTTTTTAGGAACCCGTAGGGGGAAATGCGTGTGAATAAACACGCACTTAAAAAAATCACAATAATTCGCAATAATTCAAAAAATCTCCAACCTACGCAAAAAACACCGTCAATCGAATTTTCTCGAAAAGTTGAGGGGGGGTCAGCAATACCCGTTTTGCCCTACGGGCCTCCATATGCCTTAAATCAACGAAACTTCGTTTCGCGAAAAAACAAGTTGCGTGTTTACATAGACGCGCTCCCCCCTTGGAGTTAAAAAGTAGAAAAATGAGAAACACGTTAATATACCTCATACTGTATATCCTCTTATTTCCTCTGGAAGAATATATAAACCATCGGAACTGTTATTTTGGCAGGTAAGAGAATCGATGGAAGATAGTGGCTAAATTCCGGGACTTTTGTCACAAATGTTTTGTGGGGGTAATAAAACATACCCATCTCGTGCAAGTAGCTCTATACATGTATTATAAAGAGTATATAAATTGTGTATAATATAAAAAGTACACTGGCTTAATTCAATTCTTCTTGAAAAGAACATAAACATCACCGTTAATTATCGAACGGGGACACCTGCAAGATAACAGATATACTTGAAAATTGGCCCAAAATAAATCCGCAAGATAACGGAGTGAACGGGAAAATCTGCAAAATAACAGTGCAGGGGTGTATATTTTATCAAACACTCACCGTGGGGGACCCGAAGTCTGCGATGTAATCTTGTCACCCGTTATCTTGCAGTTTTCTCCGTCGTTCTGTTATTTTGCAGATTTTTTGTGCTTGATTTAACAGAAAAACGCCTACACACTGCGCCCTTATCTGGCAACTTGTATACAAAAAATGTTAGATGATTATTGATGACTTTTGGTTATCGAAAGTGCACAAATCTAGGAGAACCCCGTTCCTTGCGTTATGTTTCAGGCGCCTACACATTGCGCCGTTGTCTTATTGATTTTGTTTTCGCGAAAGTTGCAAGATAACAGCGCAGAGAGTTTATAATATTTTATAAAATGAACAACTGCGCTGTTATCTTGCAGTTTCTTCCGTTCGCTCAGTTATCTTGTAGGTTTTTCAATGTTGCAAGATAACGGCGCAGGTCAGTTTGTTTCCTTTTTCGTCATGTTTTTGCTATTTATCTATTTTTTTTTGTTCAAGGCCATTGAAATTAATTGATGCCTATTTTATCGCCATACCCCCGCCATTGGAATCATTGTGTTTTATTTTTGTTGAAAAATACAGGGGGGATTTACGGCGTTGGACTGAGTTTAATGATGTAACAACTGAGCTGAGGCCGCTATATAAAATATAAATATAAAAAAAAACGGGATAGTGAGATATGTTTGGGCATAAATCTGTCAAAATTTTGCCATGGACTCCATTAACGGTAGTAAACAGGAGCATTAAAATCGATTGTTCCGTTCAACTTTTTTTCCCTTTCATTTTTCAGTAATTAAAATTCACTAAACGCTCTTTTGGGAAAGATGCAGTTTATAAAGTACTTACTCCTTTATGGGACGTTTTCGGTTCTCGAAAATAGCGTCCAAAAAAGGTTGATTTTTCTATCAGAATCGTCCTATTTTCGCCGAAAAAGGAGCAATCCTCCAAAAATGAGCGTCTCAAAAAGGAGTAAGGACTGTATATGATATTTTAATTTTGTTTTTTAGACAAATTATGCATGAGCCCAGATATTTACAGAAAACCCCGAGAAAAAATATTTGGAAAAATATTTGAAGAAAAGAATTCGTTCAAAATTGTTTCATTGGTCGTTAATGAGTACCTCCATTCTTCAAAATACAGTCCTTACTTTCAATACGGACGTATTTTTTTGGTTCGTGAAAATAGCTTCCGTATTGAGAAAATTGTCATAAAGTGGCCATTTTTCGACTGTTTTGGGTACATTTTTTTTTTACAAAAAGTGTCCGTATTGGAAGAAATCGTCCATATTGAGTGCGTCCATATTGAGAGTAAGGACTGTACAGTCTTTCAGAAGCAATTTTTGAAAAATAAAAACTTTTTGAAAAATATTTTTGCCACGCAGCCCATTAACGGTCATAAACGGGAGCGTAAAATTACTTGTTGCGTTCAAGGCTTAATTTTATCTTTCGCTAATTCAAATTCACTAAGCGTTTTTGGTCTTCTTCTGTGCGAAATTCATAAAACGAAGTTGATTAACTTGAAAATACTCTGAGCAGTTAAATTAATAGCACAAGCAGATATAATTTATATCATGCTTTAGATCATATAAATTATTCGACAACAAGAAAAAAAAACAATAACATTGAGCCGGAGAGCGAGATATACAGCCCGCAATGGGCGGCTTTCAAATTAACACGCTTTTTTGCTTTCTTATTCTCACAAACGAGAGAGCCCATTGGCCCATAAAGGTTAAAGTTTATGGTTATGTGGCGAAGTAATCACTAACGAGTTAATTTGAGCAAATGTTGCGCTGCTCATCTCAGCATTTTCTATCCAGTTTTTCACAAAAACAAATTTTGGACAGTTTTTGGTAGTTTCTTTAAAAAAATTTTTTCTCAATTTTATAAAAAAACACTACCTGACGGGTTATCTTATCTATTTAAATGCGAAAAAGGACGAGAAAACCAAACCTTGTTAAGATAACTGGCCAGGGCGTTTGATAAAATAATTGGAAACACCGATGTTTTGGTCGAAAAAGTGGTAAATTAACTCAAACTTGGTAAAATAACTAGTCATAAGATTACTCGTCAGGTAGTGTAGTTTTTTGGGTACAGGTTGAGTCGACCCGTCTGTAGTTTTTAAACTTTATAGAACGTGAAAAATGTAAAAGATTTTACCCATATCGTAACGGCCATTTTTACGCAAATCAAAAAAGATCCGAGCTGAAAATTTAACCCATATCGTAAGGCTTATTAAACCCTACGGTTAGAGTGGCACGACTGTACTTTTAACTTACCGAGAGGTAAAGGCAGCCGCGGTTGATGCTGTGGCTGTCTGGGAAATGGCATTTGCATCGAGGGCCAGGCGGGGTTGCCCGTCATCGTCGTTGTCGGTATGTAAGTCTAAAATAAACCAGTTAACTACCACTCTATAATAAAATTGTGAATTTGATCCGAACTGCTTGTAACATTGTTTATTGGAGAATATTTTTGAGATAAAATTTTCGAAAACATTTCTTGGACAACGACAATTGCCAAAAAAGTATATTTTTTCGAAAAAAAAGCCGAAAAATACGTTTTCTCAGAAAAAATAGCCGAAAAATATGTTTTTTAGAAAAAAACTAAATATATGTTTTTGAGTAAAATAGTGAAAATATTTTTTTTAAAAATCATTTTGCAAAAATAAATAAAATTGTCCAAAATAATTTATTTTTCGACAAATTATATTTCAGTAAATTATTTCTTAAATCAATTATTTTTCGAAAAATTATTGTTCAAAAAATTATTTTTAAACAGATTATTTTTCGACAAATTATTTTTCGATTAGTTATATTACAGTAAATTATTTTTAACAAATTATTTTTCAAAAAGCTATTTTTTAACAGATTATTTTTGGACAAATTATTTTTCAAACATTTGTTTTCGAACTACGTATATTTTTCAATAAATTGTTAAAAAAGCCTCCTTGGCAAATGATTGCCCGTCATCGTAGTTGTCGGTATATAAGTCCTTGAGGAACCACTTAACTACCACTGTATAATAAACTTTGAAATTAAGTTTCTCGATTTCTTGATTTTCGACTGTATTTGTATGACAGTCGCGCCAAATTGGTAAGGCCAGGAGAGCGTTTAGACTGTCATAAATAAAAAAAGTAAATAAATCACGAATGGGGGCCTACATGAAGTCCCACTCACCCAAAATGGGAAATAGCCGCTGCCCTATGATTTATACTAAATAATCAGCAGTATCCGAATCAAATAAAAAAAAATCTATCGATTAAAGTTTCCGTATTATTTCAAGACTAAAACTAAAAACATGTTGTTGCAACATTCAAATGCCTAGTACAGAGGACCGCCATACTAAGAGAGACTTTTTCGTGACAAAAAAGTGTCTCTTAGTGTGGGGCCCCCTTCCATCACAAAAACGCTATTTCTGACCATTATTTCAAATAAAACTGACCATAATGTGTTCGTGGGATGCAATCAAGATCTCCCGACCGGCTATTCTGGGCTACATACAGTCCCAAGCCCATTATCAGTCTGTTCATTCACATTTTACCCAACTATGACCATATTTTCTGTAAAAAATATTCCGAAAAACGTCCATTTGGCCAACAAAACCTATTACGGCCCTTATTTAAGCGTACTATAACCGGGTCACAAAGGAAAAAAGGCCAGAAAAAATATTTTAAATATTTTTGGGAAAAAAAGTCCAAATAAGTTTGTTAACTTTAGAGCGTTGCAGAATTTCATTCTAACATTTATGTTAATCAACGTATATTTTCAGTTTCATTTTCAAGAATTTATTGTGCGTAGTTTTCGAGTTCGGAAATCCTTATTGAAACTATTTTCAATGCTCTTTCTAGTACACTACCTATCCTTCAAAAAACCACTTTAATTTAATACAGTCATTGAGCTCATATCTTGACACTTACGCATGACTCTTGGGCCTAAAATGGGCAAAAATTGACTTCTTGCACGCGGCTTGATGACATTTTTTGTCCAGATATGGGCGCAAGGATTGTAATAAAAATTTCCTATTCTGAGGATATAAAAATGCCCGTTGGGGAACAGTTACCTGTGAAATATGCGGCAATCCATATGGATAATTCATCATTGATTACCAGATAGTCTTCGTTGTTGTCCTTGTTGTAGTTGTCGTTTTATTTTCTCGTTGTTGATTTTGTATTTTCTTGGGTCAAAAAAGCAATAAACCAACTAATATCACACGTTCTGGTAAGCCAGTAATCAACTGGTAATGGCGTGTTGCTTTTTATTTTTATTTTACGAAAGTCGGAAGCCAAATCGGAAGTTTTTTTGATTCGTAAAATATATATCTCTTTCTCTCGTTTCTCTTTCTCCGTATCGTTTTTTGCGTGTCCCGGAGGGGTTAACCGACCAGACCGGGTTAAAAAAGAGCAAGAAAATGGTTATTTAACCAACAATAAATTAATCAAATTAAAGTAGTTATACTTTTAAAGGCTGTGCCCCTCTTTAAGTCTTTACACACAATGAATTTTTATTGAGAAGAAGTTGATTGGATATATAGCATATTTAGATCTTCGTCTACTGGTGAGCTACATGGGAATGGCGAGGGCGCTAAAGACAACGAAAAAAAAAATAAACGAAAAAAGATGAAATAAATATATATCAATGACATTGTACTATACGTTCACGCTAGCGTCACTGACTAGAGGCAGCACGGCATACAAGAGCACGGACCCTACCACCAATTGTTTTTCGCCCCTCTTAAAAAAACTGATAAAACATTATTTGTTCGAAATAAAAGTTATTTAGTAGGAAAAAATAAGCTCTGAAAATGCAAATTCGCTTCGTTTAAGCCTAAAAGTGTACTCTGAAAATAACAGACAGTCCTTACTGCTTTTTCGGACGTTTTCGCTTCTCGAAAATAGGGTCCAAAAGGAGTATCGTGACAAAAAAGGATCATTTTTCTGTTCGAATGGCCCATTTTGGGCGAAAAAGGAGCAAATTGCGATTATCGTCCAAAAAGGAACGTCCGAAAAAGGAGTAAGGACTGTACTTAAAATACCAATTCTCACAAAAGCTCTATTTCCGGCACACGGACTGTAAAAAAGTAGTATATTTTTTAAGTAGAGATAAAAATATTAATAAAATTGTTTTCATATAAATTGTCTAAAGTAACCCCATGAGGGGCGATAATAATGCTTTATGTCTAAAATACGTACTTATTTCGGAAAACGCACTTTATTCAAAAAAGATTTTCCTGACGGTTTTAAATGATTAGAAAGTCCAATTTCGGGACAAATGGGACTAACCTTACTTGTTGTTCTTATCCTTACTTGACGTGTCCTTACTTGGCGCTCCGATGTATGTCCGTCTTTGAAAACGTTTTTGCTGGAGGGGCCCGGTGCCAATTATTCATACAACAATTGCTGCTATTATGCCAGATTCTATAGACCGGTACAGATTCCGGAAGTTTAGCGGTTTGAAAATAATACAAGGGCTCTATGTTAATTACGAAATTCATTAGATAAAACTGAGCGTATTAATTATTGTAAAGTACATGCTTTGAGGAGCCGAAGTCTGAAAGCGACAAATCTCGAACGTTCTTTTTTATGTTTGCGATGGCGATCCAGTCTAAAACAAGTGTTCATCATAAAACATTTAGACATCTAATTTTATCTTAATTTATTTCGTGGGAACCAAGAAAATGCATAAACCTGTGTTCAAAGGCCATTTTGTTTTGTTTCTCCCTCACAAAATGTGAGATTTTTTTTTGGGACAGTTGTACTGGATCTCGGCTTAAGTCATACAAATCCGTAGCTTTTTGCCTAGGTTATAATTGTGTTTCTTTTATTTTCAAATTTTTCTTTATTTTCAAAGGCTTTATGTGCGAATTGGGACGGTATGTGACATAAAACCAGGGGTCTCTCGATGTGCGCTCTGGAAATTTGCAAATACCTCTCGATGTGCATCTTTTTAGGTCTCGTTTTTTTATCGGAATTTGCCTCTCGATTGTCTGTGAGTACGTCAAGCAATGCCTCTATCGATATGCATGTCTCTCTCGATGTGCATATAACCCTCAATGAGCATATTTTTCGGAAATAAAAAAAGCACATCGAAGACCCCTGACTGTACCACAAAAACAAAGCTTACAGTACATATACCGTTTGTTTAGTCCTCGGATTCAGTTATTCATCTTGACTTTTTTAATTTTATACTCTTTGCGTTTAACCGGAAAAAAAATTTTTTTTGCTAAAATAAATATTCTCAAAGTGTTTAAACGTCCCTTAAAAGGTAACACCAAGAGTCTCCCGACTGTATTTCAATAAAAAAACAGCTCAAAGAAAAATTAAACTAGGAGGATTCGTAAATGGGCGGATTTCGACTTGCACTAACAAGAATTTGGTAACTTACGGATTTGTAGTTTTTCTTCTTCAAAAATATTAAAATTAATTTACAAGCTTGATATTTAATATTTCCACATTTTTTGTCGAATAAATTACATCGAGTATAAAGCGGGTATGTACGGTATCAAACCTAAAACGGTGGTCAATTGACGTTTTTATTTGAGGCAATAAAAGTGTTGTGTATTTGATGTGAGTAGGCCCCCTTTTGTGCAAAAAAAAATACAGGAATAATGTCACCTTTTTGGAGAAAACGCACAAAAATATAAACCGATCAAAAACGATAATTATAAGTGTGATCGGAAGGACCTTGTCAAAAAATACACCAAAAATCACCGTGACCGCCTTAATATCAGTGATTATATATGGCCTTAGCGTTTAAGCACACATAACGCAAAAGGAAACACATACACCGCCTCCGCCGATATGTTCTCACCCTGTATTTTGCCAATTTTTCAAGAATATCTAACTTTATAGTGGAAAACACTGCGCTCTTATCGTGACGCTGTTCACTCCGCTTCAACTCGGCGTGCTCCGTAATCTGGCATTTTTTCGGCGCACGTTGTGTATCTACTTTAGCAAGAATGAGTTTGTACTATCTTAGCTTCTCCCACTGTACCTTACGGACAATTCTAATAATAATTTGAATACACCCCCTGCGCTGTTATCTTGTCACTCATTATCTTGCCGTTGGTTCCGTTAGTTCCGTTATATTGCAGATTTTTTTTCGGCCAATTATACAGGAATCCCTATCTTATGTGTTAAGCACTGCGCTGTTATCTTGCAGATATCCCCGTTCGCTCCGTTATCTTGCGGATTTTTTTCATGCGATAGTTGCAAGATAACAGCGCAGGTGGTGTAATTATTTTTCAACTTTTATGTGATGCTGCATCGTACAATGACCAAAATTGTCCTTATTAAAAAAACACGCACTGCGCCGTAATCTTTCAGTACGTTTAATCGGTTATCTTAGCGCCATTTATCATACCAATGTTGAGTTATCTTAACGCTTTTGTGCGCCGGAACGGAAAGCGCTTTGCAGTTATGTTATCAAACGCCTCACTTATGTTAACAAAGTTGAATTATAAGCAAGTCTCGCATTAACACCAAATTAGGAACACCAAATTAACGGACATAATTCAAATCAAGGCACATTTATCAAAAAGATTCAAACTAACGAAAGCGTTTTTTTTTCAAAAAGGATTTAAAAAGCTTCAAATTTAGAGACACCGATGGACTTGGGTCAAGAATAGCAAACCGTCTCTTAATGTGAGACCCCCCTGTATCTTGTCGGGAAACATTTGTTCGGATAACTGGCTACGTGATGTAGATAAAATACCGTTGGTGTCAAGTAAAAGGGTTAAATACTACGTTTGTTTCTGAACTGACGTTTAATTTCACCTGTTACATGGATTACCAATCATTTACCGGAGTTGGTTAATGATAAATTATAGGAACATGGTAATATATATGCGAGCCGGTTAAATTTTATATTTTGTCAATAAAAAAATAGTGTGTATTGTCATAATCAATAAATTACGAGATCTGATTTATTTTTTCCACTAAAGTAAAATGGCACCCTGATTAAATCATCACATCAACTCAAAGAAATATATATTTGGTTTTTTTTCTACTTTTTTTTAATATCCGTTGCCTTTTTTCTTTTAACTCCAAAGGGAAATCTTCTCCAAAAACGTTAAATCCAGTTTGCCGTTTACCACAGGGCTCAGCAACAGCCAGCTGGCCTTTCTAGCTCGACATCTGGCTGGGTAGTTCGACAGGCCCGCTCATGACTATTTTTAGACTGAAGAGACCAGCTGAGCTTTTCCGGCCAGTTTGGGCAGCTCATTTTAACTTTCGAACCCGACAGTCCAGTTGAGGGCAGCTCTTTTTTTATTTTTGAGCTCGAGAGGCCAGCTCAGGACAGCTCATTTTTTTTTATTTCTGACCATTAAGAGGCCAGCTAGGACAGCTCATTTTAATTTTTGAGTTCGAGAGGCCAGCTCAGGACAGTTCATTTTTTTTCTGAATTATGCCGAGCCCTGGTCTACCATACAATCTCAGTAGCGAAGACCTTAGAAAAGCCACAGCTTTTTCAGCGTTTTCGCCAAATTAGTTAATAACCGACACAACAGTAAAAATTTTAACAAGGTTACCGTAAAGGCCCATAGGATTACAGGAAAATCTGGTAACAATCGGAAAATCACACTACACTTTTAGTTTCATGTTGTGAAAATAAATCAATTCAAGACGAGCTAACCAACTTGAAATGTTCAAAAATTGCATTTATTGTGGAAAATACAAAATCCAAATCATTTTTTTATAAGTTCATTTTATGCGTAAATTAAACAAAACACAGACTGTTATGTTTATTCTTGGCATAACTATTTTTTGAAATGGAAATCTTCACGATAAAGCTATTTCCGTTGCGCAAAAAATCTGATTTTTCATCAATTTTGGATTATCATAACTAGATGATAGTAAATCTTTTTGTCCCGTGTAAATTTATTTGTTTTACCAAATCTGATACAGGAAATAATTAAAGTAATGACTATAGTAATTACAAGATACCAGTAACAACACAGCTTCATAATAGTAATTTGTGAAATAATAATACGGCACGTACGCCGTTATGTTCCGCAGCCTTGTCATGTGACGAAGCAGCCCAATCACAGTTGGAAAAGTTGGCCAACGCTCCAAATTTGACCAACACCCAACGATCAGATTTTACCCAACGCCGCAACGCACCCAAAGCGTTGGCAAAAATATTGCCCCAACGCTCTCAACGCGTTGGGAACAAAAATTGCTCCAATGGTCAACACTCCCAACGCATCAGGGGAAATGCTCCAACGCTCAACGCCCCCACTATGTTGGGAAAAAAGTTGTCCCAACGCTCAACACGCCAAACGCGTTGGGAACAAAAAGTTCGCTAACGCTGCCAACGCGTTGGGAAGAAAATTTCCCCAATGCCTATTAGGTGTTAAACGCTTCCAACACTGAGCCCAACGAAACAAGGGTAAAATAAAGGCCGTTTTTGGGTCCCCTAATAGGAGCCATTGCGGGTCCCCATATAAGGGCCGTTTTCGGGTCCAAATAAGGGTCTTTTAGGGTCCCCAAAAAAGAGCCTTTTCGCGTCCCTGAATAAGGGCCATTTCTGGTCCCCAAATAAAGGCTGTTTCGGGTCTCCAAATAAAGGTGACATTTGTATTCTAAATAAGCGTCAATTTTTTGAGAAATGTCTCATTAGTGCGAAAATAAGTGTCGTTTTTTCGATAAAAAAAACATTATTTTCAGGACTCCTGACGCTGAAGTGGTATACACGCGACTGGTATACTCAGGACTGGTATACAAAAACAGATGAAGTCTGGAAGAAAGAAAGCCCCAATTTCGCGTCGGGGTGTTTGCTCCTGCATGATTTATAAAAGAAAATTCTGCGGTTTCAAGTCCAAATTATCGTGACTAATTAATATGGATTTGATTTACGACTTTTGAGGGGGCTAAATTTAATCAACTCATTCGTTTAATTTCTTTTTGCTCAAATCAAAAATTGAAAATGTTTCTCGCCTACCCCCTCTCTCCTTTTAGTCGTTCAGGTCGTTTCTGTTTATTACTTTTTATTAAATATGAGCATGGCATTAATTTTTGCCGTATCTGGATCTTCAAACGTCCATAAACACTGCCACGTTTACGTGATCCAAATATATGGCCTTTTCCGAAAGCCACCAATTCACGCAATTCAACTTTATTATTTTCCATACCAGAATATGGCGAATGAATAAAATATGTCAAATTAGATATAATTAGATATTTGTAATTTAGCTGCAAGTTTTCGTGGTACCAGGGGTAACTTCATTAGGTGAAAACTACTGTTTTTCTTTTTAACTTTTTAAGGGGAAAGTTTGTGCCATATGACGCAAGTCCCGGGATCCCGATTTGTAAAACAACCCTACCTGACCACGATCAATTTGAAAAATGACGGTACAGTCCCGCCTTCCAGTTGTGCAATTTGCGTTTCAAAAAAACGTGCACAACTAGGCAGTCGTGCAGAACAACAGGGTAAACAACTAGAAGGTCGACTATATTTCCAGCAAATTTTGACTACTAGAAAATTGAAGTTAAAACTGGTCAAAAAACTTGGTCAAAAATTTTCTAACAACAAATTTTTTGATAGTCTACACCACTTGCACAATTATCTTGCGAGCAGTTATGTTGCCCAAATCTAACATAACGTCATTCTGGCGCCTACGCCCTGCGCAGTGATTTCCCCTTTTTTGAAAATACCTTCGTAAGATGACAAGATAGGCGGTGTAGGTTATAAAAAAATATTACATTTGTTGATTAATTAAAAATGATCAGTTAACCTTTGTCCGCAATTTCATGCAATTTAACCCAATATGGATCTAATTGTGTTGAATAGGGCATCATTTTCTATGTTTCCCTGAGGGTTAACAATTAACTTTTTGTTAAGTTCAAGTTTAATTATTTCACGTAAATATATATTTATAATATGATTCGTTAAAACAACAATCCCAGGTTCTATTCCCAGCCTTGCTTCATTTTTTTCTACCTGTCTGACACAGAGGTCGGCACATTTCATTTTTTTCTTACCCGACCCGACTGTTTTACCCGCGTGTAAAAACGGGTGAAAAAGTCGGGTAATACCCGAGCCCAGAGACGAGGTCGGGTAAAAAAATCGGGTAATACCCGAGCACCGGTAAAATTTGGGTAAAAAATCGGGTAATACCCGAGCACGGGTAAAATTAGGGTAAAAAAATCGGGTAATACCCGAGCACGGGTAAAATTTGGGTAAAAAAATCGGGTAATACCCGAGCAAAAATGAACGAGTAAAAATAACTCACCCCTTGCGCCGTTATGTTGACAACCGTTATCTTGCAGATTTATCCGTTATCTTGCGGAGTTTTTTTCATATGAAAGTTGTATGATAACGGCGCAGTGGGTGTCATTCATCCGAATGGATAGAAATACTGATTTTAAAAAAGTAATCGATTTGAAATACAATTTTCTGGGTTTTAAGTTTATTTGGGCAATAATTTATACAGGGCACAAATTATCCGGAGTGAACTAAGTGATATAATCATCTTTAATTACATTGTATTTGATCTACACTACTCAAACAACTCAACTTTTTTTTTCGTTCACTAATAAAATAACTAACTACATTTAACGTAACAACATTTAAAATTAATTTTTGCAATTATCCGTTAATGATAAACACAAACGTAATAAATGTACGAAAAAGAAAATAATCATAAACGCGTTTTTTTTTCTTTTCGTTTTTGTGTTTTTGTTCATCATGACTTTGATAGAAAAGATCAAACAGAATATACATGTTACTTTTACGACCATTGACATACATTAAAATCTTGAATAATTTTATAGTGAATAAAAATAACAACAAAACGGGCCATTTTGAAATAGTTTTAACTCCTAGGGTGACCGATACAGTTTATATTCGAAAATAAGAACAAGTCGTCCCCAAGAAATTGCGATTATAAATATAACTACACTCCCCCTCATAATAAGGGCCAAACAATATGGGCCACTTTGGTCCGCTTTCTCATAATAGGGACGACTTACCCACAAATTGTTATAAGGGTCACTTTTTTGCCCTAAAATGTTTTTTTCGCATAATAAGGGCCAAAATAAGCATTTTTGTTCATAAATGGGCATTTATATCTCATAATAAAGGCCACCCCATAATAAAGACTACTTTTTAGGAGAGAAAAGTGTCCGTTATTATGAGGGGGGAGTGTAACCGATTCAAAGTTCGAGACCAAGCTCAAATAAACTGGACGGCAAAATTAGACCATAATGACAAAGTGCGTAGGCGTGTTCAAGCAAAAGGGTACAGTGCGTAGGCGTGTTCAAGGAGATGGGCACAGTCCGTAGGCGTGTTCAAGGAGAAGGGCACAGTGCGTAGGCGTGTGGAACAACAATGGCATAGCTGTGTACACAGTGTGCAGGCGTTTTAAATCATATGGACAAATTGCGTAGGTGCTTTCAAAGACACATACATGTACGGAAAATAAAAGATTTTATCGTAAATTATGATGCACCTGCTGTATTAAAAAGCACATAATATTATCATTTTGGTACCATTTTGCCTACGCATTGCGCAGTTGAAGGGCAATTTTTTTTAAATCGTAATTCCCCGCTTATTTGGCTGGCACCCTGCATAATCTGACTCCATATTTCATGAGGCGTTGGCTGATCGCGTTAATTGGTTCATGGGCGCGTTTTGTCGCAAAAAAAAATGGTCATATAATAATTATGATAATTTATTCGTATTTGCAAAGTTACACTTATGTTCAATGCTGAAGTCGTTGAGTATTTATGTGAAATACGACTTGGTGAAACAAATATATTTTAATAGTTATAATCTCATTTGACGCAATAAAATGTGTCTTTGGCGTTTAAATAGTATTTGAGAAAACGACGCTATTCGGAGTTGCTAAATATCCGTTAACCATCATTTTTATGGTCACCCACCAAAAAGCGGTCATAAACGAACAAGCATAAAGATTATATATCGTTAGTAGCTCCTACCAGCCCTAACTCACATTTTTTTTATATTAATAGCAAATTTATTATCCGAATGCATTTTTGGTTACCTTTCGCATATGATCAAAATCAGTGTTGCGAAAGTTGGCCAACGGTCGATTTTTCCCAACGCCCAACGCAAGCGTTGACCAACACTCCTAATTTTCTCAACGCACAATGCAATCAATTGAAAAATTGCCTCAACGCCCAACGCTCCTAACGCGTTGGGGGAAAATTACCCCAACGTCCAACTCTCCCAACGCGTTGGGGGAAAAATTGTCCCAGCGCCCAACGCATCTCAACGCCCAACGTTTCCAACACTGATCAAAATGAACAATAGATTCGATTATCTGAACTAAAAAATGACTCATCCCTGATGACTCATCAGTTTTAATCAATTAGCCAATCACGGTATTTCAGTTTCTTTGGTTTTTTCCTTATTTCTGTTCGGTTTCAAATTGTGCAAACCATTATTTGTTTCTCATTTTTATTGTTCTCTTTTATGTTTACTTAGGTATATTATGCAAATGTTATCATATTTTAATAACATTTATTAAGATTAATATAAACCAAATTTATTTTTTCTATATCGTTCGCTTATAATCAATATGAATGATTGATTTAATTGGTTGTACCAATTTTTTTTGTCCATTTAATTCTTCATTTTCAGGCTGTGCAAACGGTATTATTTTTCAAAATTTGTTTTTACTTCGGAATAAACTTTTACTTTTCTAAGAGACCAAAGAACATAATTTCAAAATTCCTCGATTTTTTTCCTGAATTCGAAAATTTTTTTGAAAAATCTCAAAAATTTTGTGGAAAATTTGTATTTACTTTTTAGTTTTGTTGTCATACAACTCCACGTAACATTAGCAAGTTATTGTTCAAGTACCTAGGCAATGCGCTGTTATATTTCAACTTTACGTTATCGTAACCATTTTTTATTTGGCCTTAAAATATAACGGTATACCTCGTATGTAACCGCAATTTGCGAAGTTCACCCTTTATAATTTATCAATCGCAAATTTATTAACCGAGTATAATTTTATGATGCTAAATAAAAGTATTATTTTTTCAAATAAAAGTGTCAATTCACTTTTCTTAACCTTAACCTTTTTAATATAAGTACGTGACAATTGATTTACTCAAGTTTTTGGGCGAAATATATTCTGTTCTGTCTCACTTGGTCGGTTTGTGACAATTCATTTGAAACACCTTTTAAAGGTAAATTAAGATTATATAGTTTTTTCAACTTAGCGAACTTGAGTAATATATCTAGGTATACACAGGATGCGCGTTTGACGGCCATATTTGCCAAATGTTAACTCGCCGAGGGAAGTGTGTGCATATATGCACACGACTTGGTTTTAAGTCGATTTAGGGCATAAAGAGGCCCCGTAGGGTAGAATTGATATTGCTGACCCCCGTCAACTTTTCGAGAAAATTCCATTGGCGGTATTTTTTTTGCGTAGGTTGGATATTTCAAACAGATCTCTAGAGGGCCCTGGGTGCCCAAATCAATTTCTTAATAGTCAGAGCGACGTAGTTTGACGAGTTCTACAACTTGGCTTCACCAGTTTTACCAGAATTATAGTGAATTTTTAAGTGTGGGCATACGTGCACACAATTTCCCCCTTCGGGTTATCAAAAAGTCCTTCCCCCTGAGAGTTTAAAAAAGTAACATCAACGGCGCTCCCTGAGGATTTTTCACAAATATTCTAGAAGTCGGCTAACTTCAAGCTGTTAATAAAAGACGACCTATATAAGGTCGAACTTGTCGAATTCGGGGCATATTTTCAAAAAAAGTTTTCAGGGCACTAACCCGTCATTTTCGGAGGAAAAATCTAATAAGATAAAAATTGAGTGTTATTACTTTCAAAATCAAAAAATGTTCATAAAATTATATTGTTTTCGAATAAAACATGTCAAATTATCTACTTCTAATATAATTGCATTTTTATAGTGCACAATGAAAAACGGCCATAAACGAACAGAATACGAAATTAAATATGGTTAGAAGCTCGACTGATGTAACTCACATTTTTATTCATTTTCAATATTTTACACCACGTTACCAGTTATCTATTTTACTAAATTATTAAGATACGCCGCCTTTCTACCGAAGTTAAGACCCCTAAAGTTAATAAAATGCCCGGAAGTTAACAAAATTCATAAAAGTTAACAGTCTACTGGTGTTAACATTTTTTGAATTTGCTCTTGAAACATTAGAGCGCACCCGGTACAACATTCTACCATTTAAACTTCTTCAATCTCAAGTTCTCGTATTTTCTAGGTAAAGAAGGCCGACCTTGACCTCACTTGAGTGTATCGTGTTGATAAAAATATTTTTAACCGGAATATTGGTTTTCCATTAAAAGCCGGTTAGCTCACCTGTACCATGAAAATAAATTTCATTAAAAATGACGCATTAGTATTATAGCACTACCAAGTATATGTATTATTGAATGAAAATACCAATTATACGTCAATTGTTTACGTATGAACAAAATTTCCGTACAGAGGGGCACCAAGTAAGGTTAACAATTTTTTTTTGTGGATTTTGAAAAAAAGTCTAAATTGAAGTTTGAAATTTTGTTTGAAATTTCTTAAAAAACATGAAAAAAACTTTTTTTAATTGATTTTTGTTAACTTACTTAGGTAGACCACTTGCGTCGTTATGTTACCACCTGTGTTATTTTACCAAAATTCTGTTATGTTACCAGTTTTTTCCGATCCAATGGTGGTAACATGATGGCGCAGGTGGTGTAGGTTAATACATGAAGTAGAGCAGAAAAACGGGTCATTTAAAATAAACTGTCAAAGAAAATGTGTAATTAATTTAATGTAAAATTAAGCAATTATGTGATTTTAATAAAACATATCTCTTGGTTAAGATATTATCTGACGATAAAAAAAACTGTCAAAAATGAGTTTTTTCAGCCAGCCCTAGTCCCTAAACACTTATTGTTCAAATGAATTTTAATTATTATTTTATGTTTACTATAAATGTTTTATTTCGTGATAAAATTTTATTCACATAAGATTTTCATTTTCCACGACTATAATCTGTAAAATTCATAAGTTATTTATTATTTTATCATTATGCGTATCTCATTATATCGTACATCATTAATATGAACTACATAATTATAGAAAATTAACGTGCCGAAAATTAGAGTGCCGTATGTTTTTCAAGTTGAACGATTGTTCCTTGAGTAACTCATTTTTATAAAAGAAAAAATAAGCGAAAACCAGAAATTTGACCTTAGAAATGATTTATCACGTGATTGCGTGAACTTGGACAAAAACTGGATTACCCAACTACAATCCACTTTTTCATTCTGCGTTCAATGGTCAAAATATTTTTTTTCGAATTCTATTTTTCTTCCCTTCAGAACTCAGTACACGGTACTAAATGTGACGTAATTAAGTTACCGTCTCCTTTTTTGTTTTGATTTGTGCAACTTCCCCTAAAGAGACGCACAGAGACGTACCAAATGAATTTTGGCTAAGCAACAAAGTGTGACAAAATAAAATAGGTTTTATTTATATTTTTAACCGAAAAAGTCGCTTTTAATATTATATTTGTTCATTAAAATCAAATCTTCAAATAAGATTACCGCTTTTGAGTGAGCAGAATTTCGTCTTTGATTTAAGGTCACGACGAGCTTGGAAATGAAATGATCATGTTTGATATACGCTTTTTTATATTTTTGGCCTTTTCCGTACTCATGCCTCGTAGATTTACATCTTTGACTAGTCGTTGTGTTTTTTAACGATAAGAAATGATTTTGATGTTCTCGAGATTGACAGCAAACGCCTCTCGCTTTTGCACTGCTATTTTTTTTCTCAATCACTAAATGTCAGATTCAAATCGTAATTACGCCTTAACTCCTGTGGGATATTCATAACAATTTTATGCAGACGATACAGCTAAAATTGAGTTAAAATTGTACTAAACTGTTTTTGAGCCAAATGAGTGGCGGTTAATTGTGAAGTGCGTGGGTGAAGTCCATGAAGAAAGCGACCCTCACTGATCGTTGAACTTGACAAAAAATTGAGAATTTATATACACTACTAGTCCTACATTTTTCATGAACTTGATTTTTTATTTAATATAATCGAAACGTATCGATTAAACGCAAAATCGTATTGTTTCCGTTTTTTGGAAGATGTAACAAATATTGGGAAAAACACCAAAAAATAAGTGTTTCATGGCTTTGATCTCGTTATTTCGTCAATTGTTTCATTATTTTGTGCGGTTTTATTCCGTTTATTATCCAGTCTTATTTGGTAAACCGGTTAAGCCAACCCATGTTGTAATATTTTGCCGGTTGAGCCATAAAAAAAACCCACATGGAAAAAAAAATTCAGGAATCTGTCCGACATATGGGTCATAATTATATAGAAAACGCAAATGACTAAAATTAACACCGGGTAGAATATGATATAGTTAAATCACTGACGCCAAACGACACCTGCGTAACACCGGCTCATTTCGGGCAGCTCCAGAAGAAGCCGGTTTTTAATTGAAGAAAATAAAATTCCGATTATTTTTCTGTCGATAATTGAGTGGTTTAGGTTTGAACCTGGAAGTGGTCAAGTACACTTGTTTAACTCATATTTTGACTCTTTCATATTACCCATATTTTAACTTTGAGTTAATATCTGAGTTACATGACATGTAAGGACACTTTAGCATAATTCATAGTGCTTCACTTACACCACCCCTTACGTTAACGCAACGTTCGTTAACGCAACGCTTTTTTTGGGGGGCAAATCCGTTACGTTAACGCAAGGGGTGGTGTATATGTTCACAATAATATCATATCTTGAGAGTTTTTGCCCAATGACTCATTGGCAATGAGTCATGATGACACATGCAAATGGGCTATTTTNGGAATATGTCCGACATATGGGTCATAATTATATAGAAAACGCAAATGACTAAAATTAACACTGGGTAGAATATGATATAGTTAAATCACTGACGCCAAACGACACCTGCGTAACACCGGCTCATTTCGGGCAGCTCCAGAAGAAGCCGGTTTTTAATTGAAGAAAATAAAATTCCGATTTTTTTTTTGTCGATAATTGAGTGTTTCAGGTTTGAACTTGGAAGCGGTCAAGTACAGTTGTTTTAATTTTGACTATTTGATGGCCCATGTTGTTGAAATCGTAATCTATCAAATACCGACTGTTAACATTCATGAATTTTGTTAACTTTCGGGCATTTTGTTAACTTTCGGGCATTTTGTTAACTTTCGGGTATTTTGTTAATTTTAGGGGCGTTAATTTCCGTAAACAGGCGGTTTAACTCATATTGTTTCATTTAGATCTTTTGAGTCATATCTTATGACTCATCCCACATGAGTATATGCCACTTGCACGTGTCATCATTAGGGGAAACTCTATCAATATATCAGACCAATAGGGTTTTTTCCGTGTTTTAGCTGTAATCATGAAGTTGTTTGGTGGCCTAACATATGCATCGCGTAACTCAGCATCACGTAACTCAAATCTAGAAAAAAGTGAATAAAAAAAAGAAAGAGAATATCGTTTTTATTTGATTCCAATTCAGTGCTTTCATCAAAAAACGTAACGTTTTTGTATTATCCAGTCTTGAATGTAGATTTACGATTCACCTAATTATATTAATTTCGGAAAATCAATTGGAATTCTTGAATTTTAAGTAGCAAAATACAATCGTGGAGAATCGGGAGCAAAAAGTTAACGCCTACGCATTTTAACGAGGTCCAAATGTACTTCCGGAATCACTACCACACACCATAATTCTTGATTAAAATAATCAATTTTTGTTATAATTTATTACATATATAAAATAAATCAATATGAAAAATACTAAGTTTCGACTTTATATTTTGTTGTGGAAAATTAGTATTTTTCATATTGATTAATTTTATTTCCTTGTACAATATTTGCCTAAAGCTAAAGTAAAAAAATATGAATTTATTAATTAAATTATTTCTATTATAGTTACTTTCATGATTTAATGGCGGTTTGTAATTGTTGCTTCCGCGAAAAAAAACTCAATTAACTCGGAATAATGCATTTTTGGCGCCTATTGATAATTTATTCTGGAAAAAAATATTCCAGTCAACCGGTAGATTTTTGTGTGTCCAGATGGAACATGGGCAGGTGAAACCGGCAATTTTTTTTTGTCGGAATGCAGGTAACAGATTTTAACGAGACCGGCAAATATGTAAAATTTTATTTTTTGTTATTAGATGAAATAACGAAATAATTATATTATTTTTTTATTTAATTACAAACATTTTTCTGCCGTATGACGAATACAACTTCTAATGTTTTACCAAAAAAAGTTTAATTAATTTAGTAATTAGTATTTAGTAACTTTATAGTACGACTATAAAGTTCACTAACCAGGTTGTATAAAAAATTGGATTATTTAATTATTTATTCTCGGGACATTCAATTCCAAGCCACGCGGTGAGTCATTTGCGTGGCTAAAGGAAGCTAGCCAATAGGAGGCGCCTATAAAAAATCATGAGCCAATAGGCGTGGCTTGTAATTCAGTTACAGACCCGCCGCGCTTACGGCGCTGGGGTCTGTAACTGCTTATTACAAGCTACGCGGTGAGTCATTTACGTTGCTAAAAGACGCTAGCCAATAGGCTTGGCTTGGAATTCAGTCACAGACCGGTCGCACCTACGGCGCTGCGGTCTGTAACTGCTTATTACAAGCCACGTGGTGAGTCATTTGCGTGGCTAAAGGACGCTAGCTAATAGGAGGCGCCTACAAAAAATCATGAGCCAATAGGCGTGGCTTGTAATTCAGTTACAGACCCGCCGCCCATACGGCGCTGGGGTCTGTAACTGCTTATTACAAGCTACGCGGTGAGTCATTTGCGTTGCTAAAAGACGCTAGCCAATAGAAAAGCGGTGGAAAACGATGTGAGCCAATAGGCTTTGCTTGGAATTCACTTTTCAACCGGCTGCGCCTACGGTGGCTTATTTTTTTTTCTCGTCAATCAGAAAAAAACTATAAATTTTTATTTGTTATTAATTTTAATTATTATATTTAAAGGACAGTGGACATTCTGGTCACTTTTGCGCACGGAACTCAACAAATCAAAATCAATGATTTGTTAACTTAAGTGGCCATCAACACTATGTTATCACTTAATGCTCGCCAATTTCGATGTTACTACGTCCTTATACCCACTGCAATTTTTTTAACGTTAAACCATCAAATTGATAATCACACACAGTAAATATTTTATTTGACGATGAACGGAGGTATTCATATTTTTACCCTTGTAACCAGAACAATTACAATAAAAATTACAAATTACGTTATTGTATGAAAATAAAAATTTAAAGAAGCGCTGACATAAATTTTATGGGCGACCAATTGCACATGGATCAAGGCACGAAAAACGAAAAAGCGGCAATAAATTATTTTTTATTTAACTACATTTTCGCCTCCTAAAAATATAAATGCGATGCAGTTCTTTATCTATACTCTGCTCTGGAATTCAGAGACGCAATATTGAAGTTTTTACGATTAGGAGTCTCTAGATGTGCACAGTCCAAAGTCTCTCTAGATGTTCATGTCCTTCTAAGTGTGCACGTGTCAGGTCTTTCTAGATGTGCATATCTTTCTAAATGTGCATGTCTCTCTAAATGAACATGTCTCTCTGAATGTGCATGTCTTTCTAGATGTGCATGTTTCTCTAGTTGTGCATGTCCCTCTAGATGTGCATGTTTCTCTAGATGTGAACTTTTTTACGATAATTTGTAAATACCTCTAGTCTAGAGGCTCTAGATGTGCACCGTTTCAGACTGATTTATTCCAAATGTACCTCCAGATGTGCACTTTTTTTGACCCTTGTTTCAGAAAATCCAACTGGATGTTCTTTTTTTGTATTTTTGGTCATAAAAGGTGGTGCATATTTTTTTTTTCTTTTGACAAACATATTTTCATTCAAAATTTTTATCTTTTTTTTTTTTTATCCTTCCCTTTTTTGAGTTGTATTTGCTAAGATAACGGCGCACTAGGTAGATACCGGTTGTGTAGTAAACCGTTATCTAAAATTTTGGTTACTGGGTCGTGTAAGCCTTAATTTTCGGCCGCAGAATGGGCTGGACGCTTACCAGTGAACCCTGTGCATTAAAACTTCATAAATCGAAAACAACTCAGAAGGGTGCCACGATGTACTTGGAAAAGTGTACGTCATAAACGGGCAATAATTTTTGAGTGGTAGTGAATAGGCTGTGCACTCAAATCCATTTTTTTCGCCGATTTTTGGCGGCGCTCCGATTGGACCCAAATTTTTTTTCTGGTATCCTCTAGGTGTCTTCTACACACCTACAAAAAATCAGCTTGACATCTTGCACCGTTTTTGAAATATGGTGCCATGAAAAACCCCATTTTGGGCTGATTTAACAAATGCGAAGATTTTCGAGCGCGCGACACTTAATCAGTCGTAACTTTCGAAATGTTTGATAAAATCTTGTTTTCTTTCCGGTATTCTTCAGTCTATATATTACTGTTACAGGTAGTGTCACCAAAAAAAGAATTGAGAGTAATTAAGCTGGCGTAAATCGCCATTTAATTGTGAAAACTTACTAANTTTTTGCTCGTCTCGCTAAAAGTCAATATTTTTCGCACGTCAATTTTACGACGAAACAATAAGGCTCGTGGTAAACTCTAATCACATTCCATAAAACGACGATAAAAGTATCATCAAGTGATTAACAGAGCCAAGGCCGTTAGGGCTCATTAACATAAATAAATTAACAATAATTTTTTTTTGTGAAAAAAAAACAACAATCACAGAAGACACAAATAACCGTCTTACGAAATACGCTTTACACAAATAACCTGTCACAAATGGACTTATTAAATAAATCCTCAGAACGATTAAATACAGTCTGGAACCTTGACTAGTACACTTTTTTTAATTATACGTTTGTCGTTTGTATGATTCCACGCCGTTATGTAAATACAGTCCTTACTCCTTTTTGTGATGCCTTTTCGACCAAAAAGGGGCCATTCTAATAGAAAAATGGCCGTTTTTGTGACGATGCTCCATTTTCGGACGCTATTTTCGAGAACCGAAAACGTCCCAAAAAGGAGTGAGGACTGTAAAAGGGTAACGTTTTGGGTCACTTAGTTTGCGAAATCGACCACAGGTATCCCTTAGTTTGATGTCTCTAAGAATGGGCCCTAGTAATACTAATTTAGTACACCACCTGCGGCTTTATCGGGCCACTTTCACGTTCCCAACCCGGCCCGATAAACTTGCAGGTGGCCCGATAAATCCCTAGGGCCTAAAAGTAATAGCTTACAAATATGCAACAAAAGTTGGCCCGATAAACCCGCAGGTGGTTGATTCAAATCCTCGATGATCTTCACGAATTTCCTCCTTGGAGTTAAACTGACTTGTAGCGAAACTGGGCCTACTAATTTTTTTCAACCGTTTCATATCTGACAATTGATTGGAAGAAATTTTAAGGATTTTATTTTTACAGTTTTATCAAACGGTTAGTTGTGAACTTAACGTATCCAGTTTATTTTGTTTTTTCTGTTTTATGACCAGCGAAATCATTATTTATGAGCTTAAAATTGTGATTTGACCGAACCAGCTTTTTACGAGATCACCAATCTTGAGCAAAACCTACTTTCTATTAATCGAAGAGGAAGTACACCGCTTAATGATCTTTTGGGTAACATAATTTATGTTTAATTTAGGGCAATGAAGAAATAAAATTAACATATAACTACATTCCGTACTCTTTTTTTTGGACGTTTTCGCTTCGACCAAAAAGGGTCATTTTTCTATTAGAATGGCCCCAGGTTGGCCGAAAAAACATCCGAAAAAGTAGCAATCGTCCAAAAAACGCGTGTCCCAAAAAAGGAGCAAGGACTGTATTGGAACCGGATTGAAAAAGTCAAAATTCACGTTATAAGAACGATACCGGCCTCTATGGGTTAAAATTTGGCGTCAAAGGAATAGTAAATTTCAACTTATATCAATTTTTTCTATGGAACCCAAATTTTTGGAAGTTCAAAATACGACAAAACGAATTTTTATGAAATTTACAGAAAATCTTACTTTTGAAGACCGGAAACCCCAATCTTTGTACGTTTAGCATTCCGCCTTTATTTTGCACTTATTCCCCAAAGTTGTAAGATAAAGGCGCAGGAGCCTATTTTAAAACTAATACCACACTGGAAGAGGTTTATAAGCGTTATTTCGGAAATTCTATTTGATGAAAGAATTTTCAATATAAAACTCGCCTGAGATCTTCCCAAGGAAATGTCTATCAGATGTCTAGGGTCTTCACGCAAAAAAAAAACAGTAAGACCCGCTATTCAGAATATCGTCACCTGATTTCCCGAATTTTTCCCATAGTGATTAATTGAGCTCAATTCTTGAAAAAGACCCGAAACAGGAAACAGGCTCAAAAGCAAGTGCAAATTTTTACGCGCACTTTTTCCCACGAGTTTTTTTCCCCGATTTCGTCTTTTTTTTGGTTTTACTGTTAATCGCCCTTCATTCATTCAAGTTCTGAATTTATCAAATTTTGCGCTTTGATCTTGTAAGAAGATCGATTAGCTTTTTTGTTAAGTTAGCAACTGTTACTTCCACTTCTCCCATGGATCATAAATGGGTCATAATTTGGCCGTTTTAGCGTAATCCCACAAGAAAGAAATTACCGCGAAAAAATTTGTCTTTGATGTAGCGTTTTATCACATTTGGATTTTTAGAAAA
>SCLG01000269.1:176210-189728 GCA_004367875.1 Oikopleura albicans
TATAGGACTTTTTTATAGAGCCCTCAAAATAAAAATCGTATAATCCAGAATTAATGTGAAAAAAATTAGCTACACACCAGTGAAATTTCGATTTAATTTGACCATTTTTGTCGAAAAAAATACATTAGGCAAAAAAGAAAAAAAAGTACATTTGACGACAGTTTATGCGTATTTACGACCCCTTAGAGTATTTTTTGGAAAATTTCGTATCGATGTTCGTGCAGCATTTTTTAATGCGCATTTTTTTGGTTCCAAAATTTTTTTTTCATTTTTTTTTCACATTGTCAATTTACTTTGATATTACTTCAATTGACTTATCGGCTATTTTTAGAAGCCCGTGGCTCGGCTTGGCTCGGCTCAAGCTCTCTAAAAATTTCCTTGGCTCGGGCCGTCTGAAAGTTTCCTTGGCTCGGTTCGGCTCGGCTCGCTACCATTAAAATTTTCGTTGACTCGGCCAATTGTCATTTTTGGCTTTGAGCGACCCAAAGCGAACAAATTGTGCCGAGTCCTGATACCAGGTACAGTAATAAGAAATAAAAATATAGTAACAATTTGGGTTTCGTGTAGTGATGAACCCTTGTTTAAGAAATCTAACTTGCTAAAGTTCAAAAAGTGAAATCGAAAATGTCTTAGAATACACCGTAAATTGAAATTGTTGACACTTATCTCAATTTTTATTATTTCGTCCATAATTTTCCGGAATATTGTTCTATCTCAAGGGTGTCAAAAGTTA
The DNA here is from genome assembly GCA_004367875.1 of Oikopleura albicans. Lineage (NCBI taxonomy): Eukaryota > Metazoa > Chordata > Appendicularia > Copelata > Oikopleuridae > Oikopleura > Oikopleura albicans. The sequence goes on from SCLG01000269.1 coordinate 176,944, forward strand.
TTTCTGTTGTATGTATCTGTTATTTTATTGTGTGTTTTCTCGACACCCTAGCTGTCGCTTGGCGTTAAACATAATTCTGCTATTTGGGTCTCGTCCGTTTCCATTTTTTAGCAATTTTTAAAAATTATTTTTTGTTTGGTTTATAAGTTTTTATTTGTAAGTAAAATCTCGAGAGTAAATCATGTCAATCAATTGATTGATGCGTCAAAAGAGTCCAGCTGAAGCAAAAATTGACGCAAATTTCAAAACTCAATTTTCCACCCTAATTGAATCAGTCATATGCGTTTGACATGGGGAGCAATTTGAAAATGATTTTGTTAATTTAACGAGGCATTTTGACCGACATCACTTTTCGACACCAGTTGACATTTTTTCCGGAAAAAAACAATTCCTGGTAAAATTGTCTGGTATACATGGTGCATAGAAAATGTTGGCAAGTAACCCCGCGTGGCCTCGTGCACAATTTTCGGGCCGATTTTCCCGCTCGTGCTTTTTCAAGGAAACCCTATCTGTAATTGTTGATCACTGTGCAGTTATCGGGCAAGCTCTTACATGTCATTGAAACGTATGAATTGTATATACAATATAACACCGCAGGGCGTAAACCTTTTAAAAAATTTTTGAGTAAATTTCAAGTACATGATAAATTATGCCGCGCAAATTTACATTTTTTTGTCAAAATGACTGTTAACCGGGTTTAATCGAAAATCGCTGAAACACGAGTCTAGTGAAATTTAATGAGGAACATTATAAAACATACAACGAAATTGACTTTTTTGGAGCTTTACATAGCCGCCAGGGCGTTTTGATCAAATGGGATCAAATGGACCCCTCCGGTAAACTGGAATAAATCGATATTTTACACCTCCTGATACGTAGTACTGTACCAATTTTAGTCCTTAAGTCAAACACGTTTTTGCCCATTCCGTAAAACCATATTGAATAATAGTCTTATTTTAAGACAAAATTGTTTAGGCCTTGGCGTAATAAAAAATACAAATTGTATTATACAATATTTACGTTGTGATATTTGTGCATTTTATTTGCGCATGCATTTCTCGCGGAGCAAGTTCAAAATCATTTATTGAACAAAAATCATAAAGAGATAAAATACACGGAGCTTCTCAAGATTAAGAACAAAATAGTCCCAAAAATATAGAAAAAAAGAATAACTAAATCCCATTTTAAAGGATAGACCTTTAAAATAAAATTATAATCAACAAAATCGGTTCACTGTACGCCGCGCTGGAAATTTTTAGAAAAAGTGTTGCAAAAAAAAATGATTCGCACGGAATAGGTGATGCCCGGTTGGAAAGTGTATCTAACCGTCCTCAGATTCTCAATAATAACGTTAAAATCATTTTTTTTTTGTTTTTGCCGATTTCAAAACGTAATGTGGCAGGTTATGTTGAGATGGTATTGTAGAATGAAAAAAACTATAAATTAAAGCCGCTCATTGGCCTATTGTTAGGGGGTGGACCATGGGCTGCTGAAACAATTGTGAACTTGAACGAAACGAGTTGTGAATGGGCGTTAATAACGCCGCGTTATTATTACGAGAGAAAAACCGGTAAAATATGACATTTCCGGCGTTTATCAGAATACGATGCGAATTTTTAATTAGCCGCATCAGATGCGCAAGATTTCACTCTAGGAAGCTCCTATTTCCAGTCAAAGTTGAATAAGTCAACGCCTACCTATTGTCCAAATTAATTATTAAACTTTTTCGTGTTTGACGTTTATTCGAATCGGAACAATAAGGGTTGAGCCGGATAGGGATTTAAATGACGCTAGTTTGTTTATTGGACGATGTAAAATTTCGTTCTTTCATTTTTTTTCAATCCTGCCACCTTACGCATCGAAATCGCAAAAACGGGAAAAATATTCTCATTATTTAGCGCATCATCTACAGATCGTTACGGAAAATTGAACTTTTTTTTTGCTACTGAAATCCATCCGTTACAGGGCGCGTCTGAGGGCTCAAGAACCTGGGGCCAATAACAACCGTTTCTGGAGAGCGCGTCCAATACTCGCGCGCCTATTGGATATTTTTTTTTTTCGTCTTTCATACTACTCAGAGCTAGTTTCCTACTAAGAGCCAATCACGGCAAACGACATACAACGCCCTGTAACGGATGGTTTTTAGAAGCAAAAAAAAGTTTAATTTTCCGTAACGATCTGTAGTAAGGTATTTTTATGATGTTCTAAAATAGTCATCTTGGTTTATTATTTTACTTGAATACTTGTATGTATTTTTTTTATTACTTTTTTGAATCCGAACTTGTAAACAAGGCCGATTTGGAATAAATTTGTGTTGATGTTGAGGAGCCCCGTGATGAAAAATTAAAAATGAACTTCCAAATCTTGGGACTATTTATTTTACAATACATCGGCCAATGTAACATGGGCTTTACTCGGCCTGGACAGCAACGCTTTTTTCCTCGAAAGATTATATTCAAAACAGGTAAAATTATATTTTTCAGAACCAAACTGCTGCACAATTTCTTCACTTTGACTCTTAAACTAACTGACCGGTAAAAAGCTTACATTTTTCAGTTTAAAATTGATTTATATAAGTTCAATTTTACTGTCATTCATTCACAAAAACACCGAAAATATAATATAACAATAATATAATACAGAAGGGGTGCTAAATAAGAGCCTGCTAAATAAGGGTCTTTTGTGCTAAATAAGGGTCGGTAGTGCTTAATAAGGGTCGCTTTTAGTCGATAAAAATATTATTGCTTCAAATAAGGGTCGCTGATTTTAACATTGTTTCCCATCAGCATTTTTACTAGTTTTTGAGCATTTTATGGAAATAATAAGTTTAAGGATGCGCCATACCCAAAATTACAATGTTTACAATTACGGCTTTTCTGGACATGGAAGTGAACTTGGATATCATTTCAGACATTTAGTGACCTAATCAAGGCCGCATGTGTCGAAAGCAGCCATCAAATCTAGAAAATTTTGAGCCTTTTTTACTAAATAAACTAGTCATATTTTGAGTATTTTTGGCGGTATTTCGGTCGTTTTTTTAGGAGCAACACAATTTGCATTTTTAAGCACTCTTAATCTCATCTATATTCCTCTAAGACACCGCACAAAAAGTTTCACATTAANTAAGATTTAGATTTTTTAAAACAGGCCGGCTTATGGAGTCGACATTCCTCTTTCCGAGTATGTAAAGTAAAAATCCACAACTTCAGTCTGGGCGTTTTTGGAGCTCAAATGGAATAAAATAATGGCCTACTTTCAGGCGCCGTGGGGGGCATATGTGTTGAGAAATTATTTTGATTATTTTTTAATATTGTCTGTTGAACATTTCGGAATTGTCAGGCCACGTTTGAAGTTTCTGGGGGTACTGTTTGAAGAGAAACGAGTTCCTTTCTAAGTCCCAAATTTTCAAAATTTTGGGTATGGCGCATCCTTAACTAGTATTCAATACTTGAATGAAATTGATGAAACCATATTTAAAACGCAATAACATAATTACAGTCCCACGCTCAATACGATACACGTCAATACGCTACAAGATGACGTCATCAATACGATCAGAGATGTAAAAGTTCTGTTCTAAATTTCAGAACAGAACAGAACAGATGGCCCAGAACGGTGTTAGAACGTTCTTTTGTTCTATTGGTGTTCTGTTCTGAAATTTTCAAGTTCTGTAAAAAAACAGAACTTTTACATCTCTGAATACGATACAGTTTTTTCGTATCGGGCCCAGGCTTGGCCAAGACATTAATATTGATACCCGTTGACTGAAAGGCTAATATTAAAGCACAAAGTTGCTCAAATGAGTTTTGAGGGTTAAAGATAGCCTTTATAAGCTATTTAGATGAGTAATATAAGTTTTCAGATGAAAAACTAGTTTTTAGACTATAGAGCCAATCAGCCCAATATGATACACTTACCTCAGTACGATACACTTTTTCATACAGAAAGTGTATCGTATTGAGCGTGGGGACTGTACGTCAGATTACAACACTAAAATCGCCTAATGATGGGTGTGCTTAATAAGGATCGTTTTTCAAAACTCTTTAACCGACCTTTAATACGCGAACCCTCTGTATAACAATTTGCACGTTGGGCCAATTTTAAAACATATGTGTTTATAGGTTAAACACAATTAAAGGTTAAACATAATCGGATGGTCATCTGAGAGTTAACACTTTCGAGTTAAAGATTATATTAAAATGTTCCACAACTTATCTCAAGGAAAATTCAAAAATCAACTTTAACTTTCAAACTTTCTTGACAGAAAATAATGCGCGCCAATCGGTAAAAAGCTAGGTGCCCTTCTAAGTTCGACTGAACTGGCTTCGGCATGCATGGCCCATGGACTGCTCAGCTAATTTTTATTTTCTAGTTCGAGAACCAGATAATAATCCTTAAATGTTCACATGTTTTGAAAAATTAAAAGAAAAACCTTCGAGCACCAAATTAAACAAACTTTGTAGAAATAGCTGAGTTAAAAAAAGTGTATTTTAGTCGAATGGGTGATGAATTTGATTCTAATTTCCATGGTTGGGAAAATTATGACCGAATCCGTCTTACAAACCGATTCCAAGGTGAACTTTTTTGCCCCGTTTATGAACACCGAATTTCTTGCCGGATTTTACGCACTCGTCCTGTTTTTCTGGGTTAAGTTTGGCCAGTTCAACAAAATCAGACCGAAAGTGACGAAAATATACTTTATTAGGCGCGTAGGAGTTAGAAACCAACAAATCGAGCTTGATGATTCTAATGACGGAGATATTACGGACGATGAGGAAATTGAACTTCCAAGGGGAAACGGAAATTCACGTCAAAGACATGGAATCGACATTGTATTTCTAAAACATATTTGTGAAATACTTCAAACACTTGATATAAACGCATATGTTTCAAATCCGAAAAGAATAAGAAAGGCGCTTCAAAACTACAAAAATATTTTTAAGAATCCCGACCAAACACAAACTTGGAAAAAATGTAGAGAAATTTTTGATTTTAAAAATGAAAAAAGTGGCGGAGAAAAAATGATTGAATTCAAGGAATGGTTAGTCGAAAGTTTCCCTGAAGTAAAGATTTCCTGGATTTTTAACGAATTAGACGAATTGGACGACATTGTGGAAGATTTGTTGAAATCTTTTGAAAAAGAGACGGAAATGAATTTTGGTGAAGGTTATAATGGCGGATACTCGACACTTTATCTTTACTGCTGTTGGGATGATTCAAATCAAATAAATGACTGCGATGGAGACTTGTTTAAAGAATTGGCCGAATTTGACCTCGAAAGGTTAAACGCCGACCCTTCTCGCTTACTTCTTTACGTTTGCTTGTTTGGTGGATTCAAACAAACGAAGGTAAAAAAAATATAAAAATCCTACTTTAAACTCAAAGACCGGTTATAGGAGTTATTTACAAAAAAATAACAAAATTAGTAAACTCAATATTAAACATTGTTTGTTCAATTTTAGGTTGATTAAGTGTAAATTGCTTAATACACCAGGTGCGCCGTTATGTTACAACCCTTTATGTTACAATTTTTGAAAAAAATTCCAGTGTTATCGCCCACGCACTACGCCGTTATGTTACAATTTTCCGTTATGTTACAATTGGTATAAAAAAACATATTGCGCAATATTTTCGAGTTACGTAATCACTATTTTCCGTTTTGTTACAATTTGCACACGAAAAACACGTATTGCGCAATATTTTACCCGTTGGATGTTACAATTTGTATTTTTTTGGCGTTTTCTAGCGAAATCGCGTACGCACTGCGCCGTTATGTTACAATTCTCCGTTTTGTTACACCTTTTTGATTTGGTTTTGTAACATAACGGCGCGCGCACCTGATGTATTTGATTTTTTCATTAAATTTCAAATTCAATTTACGCTTTCGTCAAGTTCAGGGCGTTTTCAAGTTCAACAACAACAATTATGGTGTAGTACTTTTGTATGCTCGGAATTCTTTTAATCAATAGAAAAAAATCATTGTTTATCTCTATAGAGATGCTTCTGAACGCTTTCGAGAGCAGTTGTCTACAGCGGTTACTTTGAAAACAACTCCTATGACCGGTCCTTAATCCGTTTTTTAGATACGACTTTGGAAAACACAAACAATCGACTTTGGATTTGAAGATTCTAACGGAGTTTCAATGTTCCGTGCTTTATTTGACACAGCAGTTGGTGCTAAAATACACGGTCACAACTGGCACCACCTTGTGCCAAAAATCGAATCGTCATTTTACGACTTGATTGCATTTGCCGAATCAAAACTGTCGAAAGACGAAGTCGACCGGATCTTGGCCAAACCTGACAAAATTGGAGTAACGATCTTTAGTGCCGCGAGTTTTACTTCCGAAAAAATCACGAAAAGTCTTCTGAAAAGAGGAATCGAAATTAACTTCATCGATGATTTATTCTTGACGCCACAATTCATATTTGAAAGTTGCCGAGACGAAATGCTCCGGAGAGGGGTTAATCCGTATATAACAAAGTACAGTGGTACAACCGAGTATGAAGACAATGAAAAAATGTTCGAGAATGTTAACAAATCACTCTTAACTCCTTTCGGGACATCAGAAGACAGGGAAACCGCCATTTATTACTCCCTGACCGACTTGAAATGCGCCGACTTCAATTGCCGTGCAACAAATTGCCCAGACGAGTTAAATGCTTTTCGCTGTCACACAGGAGTTAAACAACACGGAGATTTTGCAGGAGCCGGAGGACAAGGGTTCGTAACGGTCGGAAAATGGCACCAAAAAGAGGCGGCTTTTAAACACTTACCAATGGCAGATATCAAATTTATGACAAAAATTCCCGATTCTATTCAAAACAGTCAAAAAGCGATCGAAGAATTTTTAACTCAACGAAAATTCAAAGACGAAAATATTGTGGCCGTTTTTGGGTCCTATCGCCAACAAGTGTGCCAGTTTGGGACAGCTCTTAATTACACGATTATTATTATGGAGCGATGCGACTGTAATTTGCACCAATTGCCGGACGACGATAGAAATCAATTTTTCGGGTTGGTCCAAAATGTTCTTAACGGGTTAAGACGGATTGCCGAAGAAAATTCAGTCCACGGAGATATCAAACCACAAAATATTTTACTGAAAAAAGCGGGCGATGGAAAATGGCGAGCGCTGATTGGTGATTTTGGTTTGACGAATAAACAAGGCGGCACGCCTATATTTGCCGCACCAGAAGGAATAAGTTCTCGAACAATTGAAAAAACGGACATTTATTCTTTGGGAATGACGATTTTGTTTTGTGTTTTTGAACCGATGTTTGCGTTAAAAATGCTTTATGTCCCAATACGGAAACAGCTTCGGGACTGTCGGGAAATTGTGAATAAACATTCCATTCTGTCAATAATTTTGAGAATGATTCATCAAAATCCAGAAAAAAGACCAAGCAATCGAGAAGCCAAAGAACTTATCGAGAAAATCAAATTTGACGGAAAATTAATCTCAGAAGTTCGATTTGAATCGCAAGGGTTAAATTTGTCCTCCCTAAGGGATAATGAAAAAGAAAACTTCACTTTATTCCCGGCGCTGTCTAACAGATTATCGCAATTGTTCGGGTGAGCTAATTTTACTATTTTAGACATATTTTACTATGAAAACAGTAGTACAGTCCCTGCTCCCAAATCGTTACGACTTGTGGTTCAAAAAATCGTAACGATTTGGGGGCATGACGTCATTTCGTAACGATTTGGGGTCATTAGCTTTTTAACCCTTCAAATTGGTGTTTTTAGTGTTTTTCATAATCAGAGTCCTTGATACACAAGTGTTACACCGCAAAGAGTTACAAGTGACGTCATGATTTGAAAACGTTACAATTTTTCGAAGTTCAATGACCTAAAACGTATGAACAACGTACATAATAACATATCAAATTGAAATCATAACGATTTGGGATTACCAGACCTTGAAAGAAAGATCGTAACGATTTGGGATCATGACGGCATTTCGTAACGATTTGGGGCGTAACGATTTGGGAACAGGGATTGTACCTATTTGTAGACATATTTGGTAGCCTGCTACTCATTTTAGTTATCTGGCCGTCTTTCCAGCCAGTCCGCCTACGCACTGCGCCTCTATCTGGTAATTTTAACGTAAAAAAATTATGCCAAAAAGTCGGCTGGATAATGGAGCAGGGGTGTTTAAGTATTACACCTATAAACTTATTCGCTAACATTAAGAAAAATCCTTACAAAATTAAATTATTTGACAGGCTTCCAATAACAAAAAAATTAGATATCAGGAATTCGTATTGAAATCGAGCCGGATTCAAACGCGTTTAATGACTGCGGAGGTGGGTTCTCAAATTACAAGTAAAACCGTTCACGACCAATCAGACCTCGACTGGGCATGTTGGGCCTATTCAATATCAACAATGCTTCATAATTCTATTTTGCGTCTAATTCAAAATTTATCCATTTCTGGTAAGATTGCCAAATTAACCAAAAATGAACTGGAAAAACTAGCCAATGCGGAGGACTTTCACAGAAATATTCGAACTGAATTAATGATGGTTGTTTTTCCAATAAATATGAAAGAATCAACTGATCAAGTCGACCTACCTGTTGTTATTGAAAGAGTAAGTTAACACTTTTTTACAGTTTAGCATTTGTTAACAAAATTAACGGTTTTTTTGTTGGTAATTGGCACTCCTGGGAGTGGAGATTTATTAAACAGTCTTATTAGGTTCATGAGTCAGAACGTGGCTCTGGTCCAAATTTTGTCAAACACAGACGAGTTACAGTAAACAACGTTTAACAGTCATGCGCATATTCGGTAGCTAGCTACCCATTTTCACTTTAATTCTAAATTAAAAGAGAACGGCTTGTGATATTAAAAGCGGACAACGGATTTGAAATTAAAAACATATTTTACGTTTTTATATGGGAGCAAAATAATTGTTTTAGAAAATTTTCGATACGTTTTCGTCCGTCGAGGACGCGGGTTAATTCGCTTAAACTTGCAAATCACCCCAGTAAGAGAAAAAGGACAGGGCTTCAAAATAAAATAAAAAACAAACAAATTCGTACATTGTATGGTGCGCTATAAAAAAGTGGGTAGCTAGCTACCCCAGATGCGCATGACGGTTATAATAAACTCGATGTGCATGACTGTTAATATTATTTTCCTGTTAGTTAATATGCTCAACGGCGCTTCAACCGATTGGTTTGGTCATGCTTGAGACAATCAACAATATCTTGAAAAAACTTCCATTTGACTTTCTTCCACGAAAAGAAATTTTCTCTCATCCCCTTATGTCCGAAGAGGTCGAATGGCCGGGCCACTCTGGGACATTTTATGATGCTGTGAAATCCAAAAAAGTTTTAGCAACTTATGATGCCTCAATGGCACATGCTGTGGCCTTAATCGGAATTCAAGAAGATTCACTGCAATTTAAAAATTCTTATAAAGACCATAAAATCGTTGAGATTCCGATGGATTGGAAAATACCAGCATTTGGTTCTCATATTTCTATTGAATGTTTAGAGGCCAATGGCGAAGCAAATTCGGAAAGGACCAGGTTTCGAAATTTCAATATTTTGTTTAAATTACAGGGGTGGACCCCGGGTTAGACCCCGGGTGGTCTAAGGGGAAAAGATAAATTATAACCACCCGAAAAAACTACGACCATAAAACCAGGGCTCGGCATAAGTCAGACAAAATGAGCTGAGCTGTCCTCTCGGGAAAAAATAGAGCTGCCCTGTGGAGATGCTAAATTTAAATGAGGTGCGCTGTCGGGGTCCAAAATTTTGATGAGCTGTGCTCGCCTCGACTGCCCAGTTTACCAACTGCCGAGGGTAGTTCACTGGAACTTGGAAGGCCAGCTGGCTGTTACCGAGCCCGGCATAAGACCTTAGTCACCATGACTCAGACTAAGTCGCGGAGTGTACCAAAAAATTTAAAAAGACATGATTTTATAGGAAAAAATAATCCATTGTTTCAATCGGACAAAATGCTTAGTTAATCCTGGTTAAATGCAATTGTGATTTCGAATCCTGAAAAGTGTTGAAATTTTTCATAAATTGGCTCAATTACGATTTAATGAAGAAACTTGCAGAAAAGCTGTCACAGAATTCCCTGCTGATTTTGAAGCGGCTTTAACGATAGCTTACAGTTGCCAAACTCAACTTAACTCCTGAACACATATTTGGACAACATGTCTTTACTAAATAAAACCACTTATTATCTATTGGTCACATCTTATTGTTGTTTGTCACTTTTCTTACACCACGTACCTGCTTAAAATAACACCAATAAGTTATTGGCAATAATACTACAAACACCAATAACACCAAAAACTGTGACTTTACTACTAAGCAGATAGGTGGTATTTCTTTAAAATCAAATCATAATATTCGTGTAAGACCAATTTTTTCCTTTTTTATTTGGAACTGGGGTGCCCCTCTTTTCTCCCCTTTTTATAAGTGCGCATTTATAAAGAGGGGAGAAAGGAGGGCATCCCAAAATAAAAAAAAAACTTTAACCGGGCCAGTATTATAAAAGCCGGTATTATAAACCGGTATTATAAAAAACAAATAACGGCTCTGATCTAGAAAAAAAATAACGAAGATATTATATTTTTTCAAATGTCCAGGAATTATTTTGCGGCCCCTGCGCAGTTGAGCCATAAATTTATCAATCTGCATTTTGCAAAGTGTGAATATAATTGCAAATAAAACACAAATTTTGGAGTTTTCAACTAAAGTTCAAATTAAAAGAATACTGAAACAATACAAAGATTTGAAATAAATAATGACCGGGAAGAAGCAGTTTCAACAAATGTTAACACAACTGACTGGTGATAGAGGGCTGCCGCCTTAAATCGGGGAATGACGATTCCAGAACATGGCAACATTTTCAAAAAANTATCATCTTAATTTTTATTATTGCTTCTGGTATTGATTTTAGCCCAAACCGCGGACACCCTAGTCGGATCTAGAAATAAAAATAACGAAGATATTATAAATTTTTCAAATATCCTCGAATTATTTGGGGGCCGGCAGTGCGTAACCGGTATTGACCCATAAATTTATCAATCTGAATTTTGCAAAGTGTGAACATAATTGCAAATAAAACACAAGTTTTGGAGTTTTCGACTAAAGTTCAAATTAAAAGAATACTGAAACAATACAAATATTTGTAATAAATAATGACTGAGAAGAAGCAGTTTCAAAAAATGTTAACAAAACTGACTGGTGATAGAGGGCTGCCACCTTAAATCGGGGAATGACGATTCCAGAACATGGCAACATTTTCAAAAAACAGCCAGTCTCCGATTTGACCCGGTGCCGATAGAAGTTGCTTAGTACAGAAATATTTGAAGTTCGTGATAAGTATAGCGTAAAAATACTATTTTTCTAAACTTTGAATATCAGCTTTCGACCACCAGTTCCTTTTTTTGTAATATTTTTATCGCATTTTTATACTCATTATCTTCCAGATTTTCTGAAAGTGTTGAAGTTTCAGTCAAATCTTTGACGAGAAGAAAACTATCTTTTCCCGCTTTTTCAATAAACACGTCTTTTCTCATATTGAACCGGTGCCGAGTTATATACGGTATGTGTACTAAAACACATTTTGATTGAAACGATAGCGCAAAGTAAATAATAAGTTATGAAATTCAGAGAAGAAAAATTAACGATAACCAAAAAATGGTATTGACGATTAAACGCAGCATGAAAAATCATAAGAAAATACCCATTTTGAGACTTTAGAAGCAATTTATTACGTAATTGGTTAAATTTGAATTAAATTGAATAACGCAACTACAATCCACTTTTTAATTGTGCGTCGAATGATCAAATTATGATTTTTTTTATTATTTCCGGTTATCGTTTTTTCCTCTTACAACGTATCATAAAAAATTATATTTCTATATGATACAATTGGCATTATTGAGAATATTCATACAGGCAATATCGTCCGCACATAATCAATATGAACCATAAATATAATTGGCTACTTGCATCAATAGCGAAATTCAGATTTTAAAAATAAAATTAACTTTGTTTGTCTACGGTATCATTTGTTTACAATTGTTTTCATTCTTGTTCATATTCAAAATGTACGTACGATACTACGAGCAACTAATTTTCGAATACATGGTGAACTTAAGTGTTTTCGTGGCTACATCTGAAGTTACTGATCATTCAATATTGCACGGCTAGAATAAATTAAAAAGCTCAGGTCTTAATAATTCACTTTAGTACTATAAAATCCGAGATAAATGATCGGACTAAAATAATAAAATGTCTTTTTTAGACGGTAATCATTTTGTTATAAAAAATATGGGTGATTTAAAAAATAGCTAAAAATCCAATCTCTTTAAGCTATAATAAATAAAGTTATCTACATGATTTTTTGAGGAGAAATAAGGAAATCCTTAAGTATATTGCACCAAATCTCAAGTTTTATAAATGAAAGCAAATTTGATTGGTTTATTTCGGAGTCATATTTTGACCAATCAGTGTCGCCGAATCAGGAAATTTGTTTCTGATAGGTTTACGAATAAAACACTCACTATCTAATAGTGTAAATAAATACTTTTATATGGAAGCGTTAACAATGCCTTATTAAGTTAACAAAAATAAAAACTCACACAATTTATACAACTAATATTAACTAATGAAACTAATTGTTTTTAAATTTTACACCCTTCCGCTTAATGCAACATAACGGGTTCTTTAGGTTCTTTAGCGAAAAAGTCTGATAATAGAGTGTATGAACCTTTTGTTTTTTTGATTTTTTTTAATTTTGTATTTTTTATAA
>SCLG01000269.1:192134-249739 GCA_004367875.1 Oikopleura albicans
TGTTGACAAAGAAGTTGCGGCCCAACCAGTTTCCATTCCTCGGCCATTTTCACAATGGCACCGGCGTCCATCAGGCCATAGCCATACCGGCCGGAAAACCAGCGACCCATTGCATTTTCTTTCCAGTCGGGCGCATTTAAATGATGCTTTTGGGATGTTCTAACGAGAATATGTTGCATATCCCGCCATGTTAAATCGTAATTTGCTTCGAGCGCCAAAGCGATAATCGCCGCCGCAATTGGCGCAGAGGCACTAGTACCAGTATGCTTTGCTGTACACATTCCACTAAACTAGTTTTTCAGTTTTTGAGTAAACAACCTACGCATTTTCATAATTAAAAAAAGGTCATGACTTTGTGGGCGTAAGGGATTGTAGTATACTCATGGTAGAGTTGATAAATTGAGCAGGATAAATTATAAGTTTAATTTGCGGTACACATCCTAAAAACTGCTTGTTGAGTTTTAGGTATACAACCTACGCAATTTCATAATAAAAAAAAGCGAGGCTGAGCCAAAATTTTAATAGATTATAGACTATAATTCATAGTACAATCATTGTATGTTTAGCGGTACACATTCAAACCTCCTTTTTTATTTTCTTTAACCTACGCAATAAGATAATCAAAATAGGTCGGAACTGCGTGGGCGAAAAAACAATTTTTACAGATTGTAGTAAAATCATTATAAAAGGTGAAATATAGGGTTAGGTTTTTTGTCAATTTTTTTCCAGAGACCCTAATCTTAATATATTAAAAATTGCGTAGCTATCGTGCGGTGTTTCATGATAAAAGTGGCTCGATAAACTTGCGCGGGATGTACTTGAAATAACACAGATGGTTTATATTTAAGACTTTTTTTCGTGTCTGTTGGCATCTAAATTTGTTAATCTTACCGCAAATCAGTAGTTAAAATTTGTTTTTCATCCCCAGCTCCCGATGAGTAGGTTGATGCTAGGGTGGAGGCGCATACTTCTGAGTACCATGGAATGCGTTCTTGTTCCGAGGTTGAACTGATCGAAATTGTATAGATCGAATTAGTATATCCATCGCAATTGCAATTATCTTGATAACGGCCGCCATTTCCGGAAGCCCAAACGAAAATGTTTCCTTTGCCATCTCGCCCGTGCATTGCGCCGTCATAAAATGCCTATTTTTCAATGTTAAAAAACATAATAATAATCGTGCGTCCGGCAATTTTATTAATAAATATTTATTTATGTTTCCGGAACGTAAAATAACGTTAAAAATACAGTATTATATTTTTTCTTTTCCGTGCGCCGTTATGTAAAAAAAGGATAGAAATAAATCTTAAAATAATGGGGTTTTCACATAAGGGCGTAGTGTGTAGGTGAAAAATTGAATTTTTCAAAACAAACAAGAATGTAATGTTTGACAAATTACACTTGGTAGTTAGTAGTTGTAAGGCGACCAATTTACCAATTGTAAGGTGACAAATTCTGGCAAAATATGATAAAATTTGAGATAATGTGACATACTGTGACAAAATGTGACATAATATGAAAAAATGAGAAAATGTCACATATTGTGACATAGCATGAAAAAATGAGAAAATGTCACATATTGTGACATAATGTGACATAATGTGACAAAATGTGGCATAATGTGACAAAATGTGACAAACTGTGGCATAATGTGACAAAATGTGACAAATTGTGACAAAATATGACATAAAGTGAAATACAATTGTTGTATTTTAACACTTGGCTTAATAGCGAGTTTTGCTGGTCCATCAACGGTCCGTCCATCATCGTCTGGGCCCCAACTGGCCGAATAAATATCGACGTGATCCTGATTATGCCCAATCGACTTTGCCTCAACCAAATCGGTGACATCCCCATCTAACATGCGAACGCCGCCGACTTTTGACTTATAAGCAATTCCGGGCACGCAAACGTTATTATTGGCGGTTGCCGCGACTTCACCGGCGCATCTCGTCCCATGCCGGTTGATTTCTTTCGTATAGCCCCGGAGGAAGTCGGTCATGGGCGGATTGGCATTTCCGTTTGTATAACTTGAGGCCTCTTTTATCCGCAATTTATCATTTCTAGAATTATAATGGGGCGTAGGGTCATCATCATTGCTATTCACGTCCCACGATGCCAGGGGATCATAATTTTCCTGAAATTAGGGTAACCAAACAAAACTTACAAAAACCAAAATACACCGATTCTAATTCTTTATCTGTGCTTTACATTTTTGCCAAAATTTGTAACAAAATTTTTGTTAACTCAAAAACTTGACATTACGACAACTGCGCCGTTATCTTAAAATTTTCATTTTTTTATCCTTTGCAATAACGTTTTTTTAACTCCGAAGGGGAACGAGTTGATACTAACCCGTGGGGGGAATTAAATTCCCCCTGGGACTTATTATTTATAATATTTAACAAAACAAAAAAAATCTACCGTTTTAGTTTACGTATAATAAATTGTATATACACCCCATACGCCGTTATGGGCACCTTCAGCTTATTTTTCTTAGAAATTTATACACCGGGTGCGCAGTTATCGGGCGGGTTTAACGACAAAAAACCTAAATCGGGCGCCCGATAACTGGTCAGGGCGGAAGCGGAATAAGGTAAAAATATGCCCGATAACAGCACAAACCCGTCCGATAACTGCTCACCCGGTGGATATAAATATCTAAAGCATTACGCCATTAATTTTCAACTTTCCATTATCATTCAGATTGTTTCTCTTTGGAAACACAACGGCGCAAGGGTGTATTTATAAGTCAGTTTGTTAACTCTTGCCTGTAAGTCGGGATGAGTCATTTCTATGCCGTCGTCTAGAATTGACACAACGACTCCTTTTCCGGTATATCCCATTTCCCAAGCTGCGTGTACGTTCATATGACGCATCTCTTTAACATTTCGTTTTTCGTATTGTGGATAAACGTACCACATGGCAGTATATAATGGATCCGACATTACAAAGTCCCGCTTTTTCCGACTTTTAACTTTTTGCTGCTCAAACCAGACGACCGACTCATCGCCCAGCAATGCATTTTCGGTCGCCGCATGCGGCACTGTCGAGCGTCGGCGCACGCGCGGATGAATAAAATGAAAGTGGCGCGAAAAAACGCGCCCAATAAACCTCAAACCATGTTTTTCGCCAAAATCTTGCGCGCGTGTGGAGTTGTCGTGGGTTAGCTCAACGACGATATCATTGGTGTGTAAAACGCAGCTACATGCCGAAAACAGATATAATAAATAGATCAGTACCATCTCTTCAATNGTATAATTTCATTACTTCAATATGCTTTAGATGGTCATTTTACAACCCTATTAGGCGTTTTGAAGTTAAAAAACGATGATTTAAGCACATTTGAAAAAAATCAGGAGAATTCCATACGATTCCTATATATGAGTTCTGGAGACTGATGGTATATTTTTATTTCCAGTATTGCCTTAGATGGTCATTTGATCACCAAATTTGGTGTTTTCAAGCATAAAACAACAAGTTTAAAGTAATTGAGTGAAAATCAGGAGATTTCCATACGATTCTCCCATAGGAGTTCTGGAGACCGGATGGCAACCATTAGAAATCGATATCGAGATTTTCTTATGATAAACCCGATAATCTAAAAAAAATTGAAAAAAATTGACTTAACCCCTCGATATGCTGCGCCGCGTTTGGCCCAAAACCGTACCTTTAACCCCAATTATCACGTGACACGTTGAACTTGGGCAAAAATGGGCAAAAATTTTAAAATTACTTTTTTCGAGCTGAACAAAACTGTATTAACAGTTTTTTTTCGAAAAATTGACTTGTCCAATTCTTATTTTTTCTTCTCTCAATAAAAAAAAATGATTAGCAATCGATGCAGATCGCTCTTCCAGCACGGTGATTGGCCGGCCATGGCCTTTTTTCTCTCTCAATAGGCCAACAGCCACATTGAGCACCATTTTCACGGCAAATTATCTTTATAACCATCGTACACTTGCTTTAACCTTTGTCATTTATTTTTGAAAACTCGTCCGATAAAGTCCTCATGCAATAACGGGTAGTTTCAATGTGTCAATGCTAGACGAAAATGAACATTTAATATTTATTTTCCCATCTACCAGCCATCATATGAACTATATGAAATATCATATACCGTATATGCCGTATGTTTTATAGATAATGTCGAATTAGTAGTTAATAAACTTGGAAAAGTAGACTTCATTGTGAAATAATACATAAAAAAGGATAAAAGAAACTGCAGTTAACTCCCAGGGCCCTGCAGGGTCCATTCGTTAAAATTAACGTACCGCCCTATTTTCACAAATATCTCCTCAAAACTGGCCCGAATCAAAAATCTCTGACACAGATATTGAGTCAAATTTTAAGGAGAATAATCTGAAATAATAAACATGGAAAATTTGTTTTCAAAAAATTGCACAATCGACCATTTCTTGAGGTCAAATTTTTTTAAGAACTCGTTCTGTCCCGAGGAAACGCGCGAAGATTAATGTTGATATTTTATTGGACGTTCGCCATTCTAATCATGTCACGAATATCAACGCGATACCGGACTTTCTGCAAAATTATTATTTTTCGCTTACGTTTTACACGACCTGTCAAAAAAAGTGTACCTTTATCACATTAATCGAAAAAAAAAACTATTTTTTACCTCGTTTTCACGGAAATCCATCATGAAAAAATATTTCCTTTTTTGACAGCTATAACTGATTATTCTATGTTAGTTTTGAATCTCATATCATTTTATCTTTCAATAAAAAATGTGTTTCAAACGAGAAATTTAGGAAACACAAATCTCGACTTTTATTCCTTATTTTGTAAAATTGCAACAAAAAAAACTCGGTAACAAAAATTAAAAAAATGCACTTTCACATTTTGAATTTATCATTATTTCTATACGTAATCGACTACGGCGCATCTGATTTTCCTACTTAGGAACGTCAAAAATCAACTAGTCAAGAGAAAATGACCAAAAACATTTGAATTAGAGGTTTCTTGGCTCTGCTATATCAGCTCGAAGCTTGTCAACGGATCTCTTCTGGTCTTGAAAAGACGGAATGATTAGAGGGTCAATTTGATATATGACCTTAAGTAGGGACCAACGGGGAAGGTGGTACCAAACCACCTGGTGAACTGCGGTTATCTTTTACAGTTAGCAAAATACTCCATCTGCGCCGATATGTTACCACCCGTTATGTTACCAAAATTCTATTATGTTACCAGTTTTTCCGAGTTCATGGTGGTAACATAACGGCGCAGGTGGTGTACTTCGATGTCGTATTTTTTCGAACCGAAAGAGTTCATTTAGTCTATTACCGAAAACCAACCGGTTGTGGGCCATGCATTCAGAGAGCAAAAAAGAACAGAAAAATTACTACAGATTAATGGCGTATCGCGGACAGCCGGTAATAACGTAAAATTTGAAAATCCGGAAATAAAAAAAATTAATATTTCGTTAATTAGTCGTAATCCATGACCGTTCTTTAATAAATTATAATACTAAAGTAACAACTATTTACGTGTTTATTAATTGTAAAAACGTGTGTTGTCAAAACCTGCTAATTTCTCACAATTTTTTGTTTTGTGATGATTACTCATTGCTACGTTGTTTGTCAGTGAATAAAACCCGAATTCTTTGCCCAAATCCTCGATTTTAAACGTGTCCGGCCGATTCCACTTCTCTCATTTGTTTACAAATGCTCTCTCATTTGTTTACCAAACATTCGTTTACGAAAAAAACAAAAACGAAAACAGAAACAAAACAGTAATAATGGTGAGAAAGTTTTTTTTTTGGTGTCGTTCGACTCCGGGAGGCCTTTTGCGATTCGGTGACACCACCTACACTTTTTTTTACCCCACTTTTTTATGAAGCTGCTACTGGTAGGCCGAGAGCATAAAACAAAACACAAAAAGAAAAGAATAAAAAAAACACTATTATTTTTCGACGGGGGTGAGTAATCTTTTGTCATGATCATCATTGTACATAATTTACAATAATCGGGGAGATTTATCATCCTGGGCAAACAATAAGACCAATCTTGAATAAATCTTGAATAAATAAAACAGGACACAAATCCGAGGAGCTGTCTTTTTTAATAACTTCATCCCATTTTTAGAATATACAGGAGANTTTTTTACCCCACTTTTTTATGAAGCTGCTACTGGTAGGCCGAGAGCATAAAACAAAACACAAAAAAGAAAAGAATAAAAAAACACTATTATTTTTCGACGGGGGTGAGTAATCTTTTGTCATGATCATCATTGTACATAATTTACAATAATCGGGGAGATTTATCATCCTGGGCAAACAATAAGACCAATCTTGAATAAATCTTGAATCAATAAAACAGGACACAAATCCGAGGAGCTGTCAGTTTTAATAACTTCATCCCATTTGTAGAATGTACAGGAGATAAAAAAAATGACGTACACCGGGTGCGCCGCTAGCAGGCATGCCGTAGAACATTTACTTATTAATTTTAGATAATTTCTGAGCTTTTTTTCAATTAATACTTTTTTGAGTACTTTTAGGGTTAACCTTCAAACACATATTGCGGAAGATTGTCCGCATTGGCATATAAAACGGGGTTTTTGATGTTTTATTTTATTTAATGTAACGGCAGGGAACACCAACATAGAATATTCGATTACAAAGTAGGAGAGCAAATAAAAATGACAAAATTATTTCCGTAATGAATATTAATAAGTCATTTATTGGAGCTAGGAAACCTCAAAAAAGAGGTTTTTTGCGATAAATAGTTTTCATGCACATTTTTTTTTCTGGCAAAATTTTCAAAAACTGTTTAGTAGTCAACGGTCTACTAGCTTGGAAGAAATGAACCCCCGACGTCACCCGGTTAACAAATTTTCAACGCTAGCTACCCGTCCGTAAATTTAATTTTTATTATTTTTTTTAGACGAGACAGAATCATCAGCAATTTTCGATTTACACCCATTTAAAAAACTGATTATTAAAAGACTATTATGCGCCGATCGGTACACTGTACACTCCATCAATTAAAGTACAGTCACTAGTCATGTCGATCAGTAGTTAGTGAATAATACGTTGTCTCCATTATCGAGAAATACCGTGTGTAGTACTTTCGACTATCGAACTTAAGTAATGTCGGTATTAATAGTGTATTGTATATTAAATGCAATTTGGGCATCACCGTGCCACCCAAAGCTGCATCACGCAGACTGCACCAACGTGTATATTCTTCCCAGTGTTGGAAAAGTTGGCCAATGCTCCAAATTTCCCCAACGCCCAACACAAGCGTTGGCCAACGCTCGGATGTTTCCTAACGCCCAACAATTCCAACACTGATGCTTAACGGATAAGAGGAAAACTATTTTAAACAAGAAAGATAACATGTCGAAGGGGCATTAGAAAAAAATTGAGCGTAGGCCAACGCTTGAATTTTTTCTCAGCGTCCAACGCTGCCAGCGCTGAAGAAGAAAAATTCCCTCAACGCCCAACGCTCCCAACGCGTTGGGAAGAAAATTTCTCCAACGTTCCCAACGGGTTGGTTTGGTGCTGGACGTTGGCCAACGCACCTCAACGCTTCCAACACGGTTCCTATCCATCATCTATGATGTTGATATTATCACCGTTGTAGGGCCCAAGATTTAAATAGACACGGGTCGTTTTTTGAAAAAAATAAATTTTATTTGTTAGAATCTAAGCAAGTAAATCAATATTGAACTTATGGTGTGCACAATGATCTTTTTTGCAAACATATTCATTAAGCAAGTCAGAAGTAATGCCGTCTTTCGAGTAGAACATTGGTCGGCTGATTAACCCCTCAAAACTTTCGCCGCCAAAAACCACATCCACATTTTCGGACGATTTCATATTCAGAGCTTCACATTTCAATTTTTGTTGTTCAAATTCAACATCCGTCGAATACGGCAACTCACTAAAATATTTTTTTTATTTTCCATATTTTTGAAAATAACAGTCCTTACTCCCAATACGGATGTTTTCGATTTTCTAAAATAGCGTCCGTATTGGAAACACCGTCCGTATTGACCTGTTTGTCCGTACTGGGAAACTTTTTATACGTTTTTGTATTAAAATGGTTTATTTTTGAAATTAAAATCGCGTATTCGAATTAAAAGTGGTATTGTCCGCGTAACGCGTTAATCGTTTCGCGCTGCCAATTTTAATTGGCCGCGTTACCATAGCAACGCGAAAAACAAATAATAACTTATTATTTCTGTGTTACGCGGATAATTAGGTTGGAAGAGCCTGGCGGCGCTGTCAACCCAATATTCTGAAATTTAAATTTTTTTTTTGACAAATTCGACAGCTACTCAAAGCGTTTGGACGGGTAGCAGCATTTTTTTTCAAAAAAGGGAAACTGAAGAAGCAATTTTTAAAACACTTACCGCGACACATCAATTTCAACCAAATCTTCATTCGGTTTTGATATTAAAATCAAATGCTCTTTGCCATCTTCAATATCCAGTTGAAATTCGACCAATTCCCCTCCGCAAACCGCTTGAAGTATTCCGTTGTCCAGTTGTAAAACGAATTCGCCGTCATTTATTGATAAAATTGTACCAAAATCGGAATTTGGGAAAACTCCAAATGCTAATTCGTCATCGCCGGTATAAAATCCGCCGGCGGAAGATTTATGATTTATATAAGTATCGTTTAGTTGGACATTAAATCGGTCAGTTTTGTGATTATGTTTGTAGATTCCGGAACCGTCAAGGATATTGTAAATTTCAGCATTCCTAAATTGTAAAATTACAGTTGGTTTTTCAATTCGGCCCAAAAATATTGAATTGGCAACTTCTAGGCCAAAAGTCCAGCAATATAACTGCGTAGAGGATTTCCCAAAAAAAAATCACCGTTTAAGGGTTAATAACCAGCCATTTTCGGAAATTTCTGATTTTTTCCGACAAAATTTGCTTTTAGCTGGCCACTTTTTAAGCGAATTCAATACACAGGGTATGCTTTATATCGGGCACCCGTTAACCGGCTATTTTGGACCACATTTTTTCGGAGATAACATTGAGGCATTAACCGGCCAAAAACCCGTTACCCGGCCAGTTTTTGAAAACTTTTAGTGGCCGGTTAAGGGCACATTTTGTATTAAGTATCACATGAAGACCTCATGTAGGGTAGTCTAAAAATTCCGTGTCTTTTCAAATTCTAGTACAAAAGGGACTGACTTAAAAACAATCCCAAAACGTCATGGAATTGGACTACATGTTTAATTCAATTATAGTTTGTCCCAATCTCTATCCTTCGAATTGGACAGTTACCTCATGTCGTCGTTAATATTCATGAAATTGATACATGCCCCAAATGAGGGTACTTTTCCATTTTCGTCCGTTTCCATATGTTCTTCGATCCATTCCGGAATATTTGGACTTCCCCCAAAATAAAAGTGCGAATTTTCGAGATTTGTTATTAGCTTTTTGTAAAGTTCTGAGTCTAATTGTTCAAATTGTAAAGATCGGGTTGAGCCATGTTCAGATTTTGCAAAAATTGCACCACGAGCGTCATCATTACCGTTTGAGTCTTTAACCGATTTTGTGCCTAAACAATTTTTTTCTAAAATTTTTTACTACATTTGTCATTTACCGTAAATGATTCGCAAATGGGCGTCATCAGTCACAGGGTACACATCTTCCCTAAAAGTTTGAACCTCGTGTTCATCACTTGGCCGAATTTTCATAATGTATTTATTGTCGACCAGTTCGACCATCATGAAAGCTTTTGTTTCGTCGTCTGATATCAAAGAAATCAGAGCATTTTCATGATATTTCGTCTCCTAAATATTGTAGTTTCGTAATTATGATTTATGCCGCTTTAAAAATCCAAGAAAATCAATAATTTGTTTAAGTACACCACCTGCGCCGTTATCGGGTCACCCTTTATCGGGTCAAAACCCGTTATCGGGTCAAAATTTGGACCCAGAATTTTCCAGCCACCCCGCCTACGCACTGCGCCGTTATCGGGTCAAAACCCGTTATCGGGTCAAAATTTGTACTCAAAATGTTGACCCCATAACGGCGCAGGTGGTGTATTATACAAACTCAGTAAAAATGAAAAAGTCTGGTAATACCCGTGGTTACCTGAGGGTCGGGTATGGTTGGGTAGCAACATTTTTGCTCGGGTATTGCCCAATTTTTTTACCCGAATTTTACCCTTGCTCGGGTATTACCCGATTTTTTACCCGACCTCTTTCTGGGTTCGGGTATTACCCGACTTTTTTACCCGTTTGTACCCGCGGGTAACACAGTCGGGTCGGGTAAGAAAAAAATGGAATGTGCCTATGACTCATAGGCTATAAATTTTAACATGTGACTCAAAAATCGGCCAACAGGTGTACCTAACAGCCTGATGTAAGTAAACGACCCACTATTGATAAAATATATTTTTTCAAAGTACAGTGTGTATTTTTTTGGGGGGAAAAGTTTATTCAGTTAACAAAAAACTATCTTGGGGTAGCCGAGGTGCTAGGCATCCCTTTGGGCACTTTTAACATTACAAAATTGGCGCTGTGGAGCCCTTTAAGTGTAAAAAACTGTTAAAATAGCGTAATGTTGAATATTTAACAAAACCGGGGGAGTTAATTATCTTTTATGATTTTTCAAAATGATTCTCTAGAATACATACAACAATTTCTGCTTGCACAACCAGTCCGCGCTTGTAAAACATTTGTAAACTATCAGAGGGAAATTTAACGTAAGAATCATCGCCATTTAAACAAATACAAGTGTGTCGGAAATTGCGTTCTTCGTCGCCAAAATGCGAAACTTGCTTCATATGTTGTTGGCGGATATCGTAACAAGAATTTGGCGGCTCTTGAACTTCGGGCACAAATAAATTGTGTTCTTCGGGATTGATATTATCAGTTTCTGCCATATTATACAAAGACATTGGACGCCCATTTAGCAACGGATTTTGAAGGGAGAACTCGTTGTTGTATCCCGCAGAATCTGCATTTTCATCTCCGTCCACATATTTCGAACTTTCGCCAAAAACGACTAAATTTTATTGTCAAATTTGTCTTGAAATGCAAAAAAACGTCGGCCCCCTCCTAAACACAACACAAAATATATTTGAAAAAACCCTCATAAAGCCTCGAACTTGACAAAAAATCGAAATTTATAAACGCTTATTTTCTTAAAATTTTAAAGATATTGGCCTGTTTTGTTTCTGAAAGAAGCGTTTTGATAAAGCGCATAATCTGATTGTTTCCGATTTTTTAATTAAGGTGTGAAAAATAAAATATTGTCGAAAAACAACAGATAATGAGTGGCCACAAGTGTTTTATGACCTTGATTTTTAATTTTGTAGAATAGAAATTCAAAATGCGAGAAAAAGGTCTGCGCATATGCAGTTCTAGTTTTTTTTTAGTGCGGAAAACTCATATTTTTGTGTTTTGACGTATTACGTCCTTGTGTCTTTTATTAGGGCCGGGAGTATATTTTTGACAACTTAGGTTCAAATTTATATAAGATGAAATATACAAACTTTGATAGGATGGGGATTGCGAGTCAATTTCCCAGTGTCTTTCGTCTGGACTTAGTCTAACAAAATTATCTCGAGGTTGCACGTCGGGGTTAAAATCATCATTCATTTCATTATCAACTTCGTAATCGTCCGTTCTGTCAACTGAATCGGTTCCACTTTGTCGGTTCGGACACTTGTCCGCGCGATCAACACATTTTAACTCAATCCACATAGCCGTCCCTTAAATTTTAATAAAGAATATTATTAATATTAATACAAAAACATGAAAAATCATCACAAATTAAAAAAAATATCAAAAATTATCAAGAAAATTATCCAGAAAATTATCATAAAAATTATAGAAAAATTTATCAAATGTTGTCAAATGTTGATAAAAACGTCAAAAATGATCAAAAATGATCAATAATTAACTAAAGTTATGAAAAGTTATGAAAAGTTATGAAAAGTTATGAAAAGTTATGAAAAGTTATGAAAAGTCATGAAAAGTTATGAAAAGTTATGAAAATTCGTTATTATGTTACATAAGTTTTTCTGATTTTGAAACCTGATGATTTTACAGTTGCTTGGTACCAGACGTCCGGTTTTAATTCGCCGGTATTTATATCAATGGTATTTGAAGGACCATCACTTCTATCGGTATATTCCGCAAATAACATGAAATCTTTGGCGTTAATATTGAGGAATGTATCTTCTTCTCCAACATAGACTATTTTATTATTAGGGCCGTCAAGTCGAACGTCAAATTGAAGCTCAAACTGATTGTGCCCGTCGTACGGTGGTGGGTCATGAAGTTTTATAGCTTCAGATAGGGTAGTCAGGGGTCAAGGTTGACCAGTATAAATTTTAATTTAATGATGTAGCAATAAAACCGAAACATGTTAGAAAAAACGTAAAACTGTACTTATTCGAATTGCTCTCACTAGGGACGTTTTTCCAAAAGTAAAATGTCCAAACAGCTAAAAAATTACCTCTTTGAGACAATTCAAAAGATAAGAACGGTAATTTTAGTGTGCAAATTTTGACATAACTTGGCTTAAAAATTTATGAAATTGCGATTTTATTTATTTTCCATTTTTTGGGTTTTTTTTCAAATGGATGGGTATATAAAATGACCCATCCTAAAAATGATTTTCGTTTGCTGGACCTATGATAGTCGGGCTTTGAGCATATTTCATATCATTTTCAACGCTATTGTACCATCACGGTTAAAAAAATAATTTTTCAGAAACTGGACCAGGGACACCCTAGCTTGATCTGGAGAAAATCGCATGGAATTTTTCCTCTCGTCCAAACGGGATAAAAGTCCTCGGCTGCTCTTGATAAGGTGTTCAAGTTCTTCTAGATCGTCATCAAATGACGTAAGGGCGTCCGTATAATCCTCGAAATTCTCAATGAGCCCATCATTTGTATTTGGGTCCAGGAGCCATTCAATACGGTCCATATTATTCGTCAGGCTACCTCCATTTTGGACCATATCTGCCGCTGTATGCAAATTTTTCTCAAATAATTCATACTTTTCGTCAAACCAATCCATATTTTGATCGGTCAGGTCCTTAATTAATAATCGTTAATGGGTAAACAAACTCCTAAAGCGACGGGTTGGGCAAAAATCTTAACTTAAAGTTCACAAGACCATGTCGGGGTTTATATAATATAGCCCTTGTGCGTTTACCCGGCCACCGTGTCAGCTCGTTCGTTTATCCGACCATTTTTCTCCTTAAATTTTTCGGTTTGCCCACCTACGCACTGCGGGAGTATCTAGCCGCTACGGGTTTAGCCGTCAAGTCTTCGAAGGCAAACTGGCCGGATAAACGCGCATGATTTGTATTTAATTTGTTAAACCAAGAAATTGTGTCAAATACCATGTGGCTACGGTTAAAGTTGAATTTAAAACTACCTCACGATAGTCCATAAGGTACTCGAATCTTTCAACTAGATCAATAATTTCGTCAGCCTTTTCATTAGCCTCATCGAATTTGGCGTCAAATCGCTCTTTTCCAAAATTGTAAGAATCGTCAAAATGCATGAAATCTAACTCCTCGATGGACTCCATTATGCTATCGAATCGGTTTTGCAATTCTAGAACTTTAATGTCCGATCCAGCCTCAATTTTGCCTTCTTTGTATTGCTCTAGTAATTCGCGGGCTTCGTTTATACGCTCGTACCAATTAAAACTGAAATTAAAAAAAAATAATTTGAATTTTATTTTATAATCTTTTTTTCTGATGTGAATTTTGAAATAATTTGTCAAAAATTGTCAAAAATTGTCAAAAATTGTCAAAAATTGTCAAAAATTGTCAAAAATTGTCAAAAGTTGTCAAAAATTGTCAAAAGTGGTCGAAAATTGTCAAGAATTGTCGAAAATTGTCAGAAATTGTCAGAAATTGTAAGAAATTGTCAGAAATTGTCAGAAATTGTCAAAAATTGTCAAAAATTGTCAAAAATTGTCGAAAATTGTCGAAAATTGTCAAAAATTGTCAAAAATTATTAAAAATTATCAGAAATTGTCAGAAATTGTTAGAAATTGTCAGAAATTGTCAGAAATTGTCAAAACTCGTCAAAAAATTATCAGAAATTATCAAAAATTGACAGTAATTGTCAAAAATCGTCAAAAATTGTAAACCAACCTATCTAATAAATTTCTTAGTGCCTCAATTTGTACATTTGCTCCCTCCAAGTCAAAGTTTGCACTCATCAGAAACTCGCGGTAATTACCCGCGAAACAAAAATACTGAATTCCTTCGCGAGTTTCAAAATCATCAATCGTGTCGTCAACGTCCTCGCATAAGGTCCGATGAACTTTTCCAACGAACTCGTCCTGATAATGCCATTCGACATTTTCGTCCAATTCCTCAACTTTACGTCTGGACAAATCGTACGCAAAAGTCAGCTGAAAATTGAAAATTATTGTAGATATTTCGTGAAAATTTTAACCTAAAAATTTGTTAACTCCCAGGCGGAAGTGCGTGTAAATAGACACGCAACTTGTTTTTTCGTCGATTTAAGGCATTAACGGAGGCCTCGTAGGGCAAAACGGGTATTGGTGACCCCCCTCAACTTTTCGAGAAAATTCGATTGACGGTGTTTTTTTGCGTAGGTTGGAGATTTCAAACAGCTCTCTACAACTTGGCTTTACCAGTTTTTTTGAATTATTGCGAATTTTTGTGAATTTTTTAAGTGTTTGTTTATATACACGCATTAAGTCGTTAACTTACTACACCAAAAACATACTACACCCCGTGTGTTAATTTCCGTAGACAGGTGTATGTTTTTAAATAATTAAAATGTCCTCTTATGTTAACTCCCAGGGGGAAGTGCGTGTATATAAACATATGGAGGCCCCGTAGGCAAAACGAGTATGGCTGACCCCCTCAACTTTTCGAAAAAATTACATTGACGGTATTTTTTTTTGCGTAGGTTGGAGATTTCAAACAGCGCTCTAGGGGGCCCTGGTGGCCCAAATCCATTTCTGAATAGTCAGATCGACGTAGTTTGACGATACCAGTTTTTTTTTCATGTATTGGGAATTATTGTGATTTTTTTAAGTGCGTGTTTATATTCACATATTTTCCCTCTACAGGTTCCCAAAAACTCCTTCCCCCTGAGAGTTAACAGAGAGCAGGCAAGTTAATACTATCTGAGCATTATACTAACCTCATCACAAATCATATCAAACGTTTCGGTCCATCGAGCATAAAGTTTTGGAAGATTTTTATGCGCATCTGGGAAATTCTCATACGTTTCCTCAAATTTCTTTTTATACTCGTCGAAAAACTCCTCGAAAAACTCCTCGATCAATACGCCACCACAAGACCATCCGTGTTTTACGCTCTCTAGCGCCACTTTGTATTTTTCGAACTTTTCATCAAAAGACCTCGGCGTGATATCTTGAATTTTGATTAGTCCATTTGAAAGGGTATCATCGTAATTGCGCAATTTCAATAAAAATTCGACTGCCTTTTTGAGATTTTCTTCAATTTGATGAAAAGCTTTCATGGCATTATTTATAGTGTCATTTTCCATTTCGTCTTCGACGGCATTTAGCATCCGAGCGGTGATATTCGAAGACGCAAAAGCTTCGTCAGTTAAAAGCTCGATTTTTGACGCATATCTTGTTAAATTGTGAAATGTGCCCGAAATGAGATCAGTCAAGGGTTGCAAAAAAGAATGTATCACGTAACCAGTTATTTTAATACTGGTGTGGGTCGTCAGTTTGTCACCGAGCTCGACGCGGGTCCTACCATAAAGAAGACCTAGTACTGTTTTAAACCTACAAGCGAAATTTGTTCGGTGACAATTTTTTTCTCACACCAGTAGTTATCTTAACACCAGAAGTCCTTAAAATGTTAACTCTAATGGCTCCGACAGTGTCATGTGACATTTTCCACTACACCCCCTGCGCTGTTATCTTGCAACTATCGCATGAAAAAAATCCGCAAGATAACGGATCGAACGGGGACATCTGCAAGATAACTGCGCAGGGCTTAACACATAAAGATAGGGATTCCTGGAATATTGGCCGAAAAAAATCTGCAAGATAACGGAGCCAACGGAAAAATCTGCAAGATAACGGGTAACAAGATAAGAGCGCAGGGGGTGTAGTATCTTGATATCGATAAAAAAATATGCCCGACCTAATTTTTTTATTTGGTTGAAATCCCTAGTTATCTTTACACCAGTTATTTTTACAAAATTGGGTTACCTTAACAGTTTTTGAACCGAAACGTATCCCAATTTTCAATTGTTATAGCAAACGCCTTTACCAATGATCAAACAAAATGCCATTATCTTAACACTTTGAGCAAAACAGTTTTTAAGATAACGGGTTAGGTGGGGTTTGTTTTGTAACCCTAGTCAACACATCGTTTTTGGTCGGCAATCCATCCGTAGCGTGGCCATTGCCAATCATAATGGATAACATCCACGAAATCCTCTGGACTAAAATGTCCCAAGAAAAATTCTTGATATTCTGGAGCCGGGTGGATAATTGATTCGGGCTCTCGGTCGGGTCTATGGACTATATGTAGGCTGTCCAAACTGAAATTAAAAAAAATTAATAAATAAAAAACGAAAACTGCTGGAAATTGTAAAACCGAATTATCTTTCCGGTAATGTTAACAAGACGTTACAGTAGTCTATCGAAGGTATTTTCAAAGGTACCCATAAGTACCAAAAATAACCAAAGAGTACCCAAAAAGTACCCAAAAGTACCAAAAAGTTATTTAAATGTACCAGAAAAATACTCATACTGTAAAGCATTTTTATATTGTTTTATCGGACAAAATTACCCCTTTTTCTCAAAAAATGATTTATTTCATCGCGACCATAAAAAATAAGTTTGGACAGCCTAGCTATATGTCGACGACGTCTCGATAGGCTTTGTGCTTCGGGTGCCCTATTAGAGCACACAAATCGGACATCACGTGTTGCGCAATCAATGACTCGCCACCCTAAATCATTATTTTCGTTGTTTAGGGCTACACAGCCTCCAATTTTTGTATCTGCAATTTGCTCTTCGATAGCATAGAGGGCTTTTTATAGGGTCATTACTGTATTCATTGATCAAAAAAAAAAAAATAGCATGACTGATACTGACTACATCACACTTAGTTAAGAGCGTTTTAGCAATTAGGGGTAGCCTACGCCTCGTAGGTTAAGCGCAAACACACCAGGTGCGCCGTTATGCTACAACCCGTTATGTTACAATTTTTCCCGTTCGTCCCGTTATGTTACAATTTTTTGCAAAAATTTTTCTAGCATTCTCGCCCACGCACTACGCCATTATGTTAGAAGTTGTACGAAAAAATACGTATTGCGCAATATTTTCGATTTACGTCACTATTTTCCGTTATGTTACAATTTGTTTTAAAAAACAGGTAATGAGCAATATTTTCCCCGTAGGATCCGTTATTTTACAATTTATAATTTTTTTGGCCTTTTCCAGCGAAATCGCCGTTATGTTACAATTTTCCGTTTTGATACACTTTTTTTTATTTGGGTTTGTAACATAACGGCGCACCTGGTCTACAAGAATAAATCATTTACCGAGGGTGTGCGTATTAAGGGTCGGGTAATGATTTTCGAAACACGGCCTATATTAAGCACACCCAGGATTAGGATTTAATGCTCTAACTTCACGTAAATATGTTTTTTTGAAAAAAAGTTTGACCCTAACTTGCGTTCGAATGAGATCGGGGTTCATTGGGGTACCGTCCGTCCATTGCCAGCTCATTTCACTACTAGCGCCACCTGCCCGTAGACCGATCCATCCTTCTTTAAGCTTATCGCGCTTCAAAAGTGAAATTAGGGCGTCATTTTGTCCCGCGCTACTAATTGGCGCCAAAAACCAGCCCTTTTCGGCGCATCCATTTATAGCCTGTTGATAAGTATAGGCTCCACCAATAACAGATCGAACAAAAAATCGATAGCGATAAGTTTTCTTCTTTTTGCCCTTTTTCGATATGCTCGGAATGCGACCCATACAAACGTAATTTTGCAATTTTTTATTGCAGGGAAACGAGGCCCAACCCTCAGTAGTAGCTGCGGCACATCGAGCTGTGAGATCAGCTTTCAGCAGCATTTACAAAATTATCAGACTGAATTTGTATTTGAACTGTCAGCTATAATTTATTACTCATAATGAGTCATAATGAGTTATAATGAGTCATAATGAGTCATAATGAGTCATAATGAGTCATAATGAGTCATATTAAGTCATAATGAGTAATAATGACTCATAATGAGTCAAAATTTATGAGCTAAAAAAGGAACAGTATTCTTTGAGGAAGATTTTGAGTGGCAAAAACTGGAATCAAATTATCTTCCGGATCTAAAATACTACACTCTCTGTGCGTTCATCCGGTTCCCTTTTATCCGGCCACTTTGTCCGCTCATGCGTTTATCCAATATTTCCCCTTAAAATCCCGGGTTTATCCGGCCAGTTTTGGAACGTAATTGCAAAAAAATCATTTTTTTTTGTCATTTTAAATAAAAAAGGTTTTCAAAAATAGTTGTAAATGCCAGCTTTGGGTTCGTTGGTTTTCCATCCGCCTTTCCAGTGAAATTTATCACGAGCAGCACGTAGCTCCCATTCCCAGGGTGCCGGGGAAACAGTAACGCGCAGACCAGTCAGAATATTTCCCACATTTTTATCTTTTATTTTTTCCATTTCGTCGAAAAATTTGTTGACATGACCGGCGTCGCCAAATTGCGCCAACACTTTATCTTCCTTTGCACAAATTGCACTAGCCTGAGTTTGTGAATTAACAGTTTTTCCCAAATCACCTTGGTAGTGCATGTTATCATAAATTAGTTCAAAAAGTGAACCTTTATTGTGGTTGGTAGGTTTTGATGGTAGGCTTCATATAGGTTGACCAAATAATAAAGCAACAGAATAATGTTTTGTTTGATTAATTTTTCCTCGGAGCTTTTGTTAGCTCATAGAAAATTGCGAAAAAACTCCGAAAAAACTCCGAAAAAATTACGTGAAAAACTCGGAAAAAATCAGAAAAAAATTCTAAAAAATCCGAAAACATTTCCAAAAACAGTTTCAAAATTTTCGAACCAATTTTCAAACAATTTTTAAACAAATTCCGAACAAATTTTCAAACAACTTTTCAAACAAATTTTCAAACTTATTTTCAAACTAATTTTCAAACTATTTTTCAAACTAATTTTCAAACAAATTTTCAAACAAATTTTCAAACAAATTTTCAAACAAATTTTCAAACAAATTTGCAAACAAATTTTCAAACAAATTTTCAAACAAAATTTTCAAACAAATTTTCAAACAAATTTTCAAACAAAATTTTCAAACAAATTTTCCAGCAAATTTTAAAACAAATTTCCAGACACATTTCCAAACGAATTTCCAAAAAAATTCCGAAATTGTCACACGAATTTCTAATAAATTAATAAAAAAAAACTTTTGAAAAATTGGTCGCCCTACGCTTGTGCCAGGCACGATATATTCGTCATATTTGTCACTTCCGTCTAACCAGTTTACATTCGGAAAATGGTCTCGGTCTTCCATTGGAACTTTTTTCAATCCGCCAAATCCTTCCATAACAATCGGATTAAAATGCCAATCTTCATCTTCTGAGGGATGTTCGAATCGCTCAATGGTTTTAACTCCCTCGTCGTCCGCAAACCAGCATTTGCCTTCTTCATGATTCCGCCCAAATCGGTCAAGGACGATTTCGAATAATTCGGNCCGGTTCCGGACGGTTAAGTAATGGACGGTTAAGTACTTAACCTGTGTATATAATTTTTAATTTAATGATGTAGCAATAAAACCGAAACATGTTAGAAAAAACGTAAAACTGTACTTATTCGAATTGCTCTCACTAGGGACGTTTTTCCAAAAAAAAAGTGCCCAAACCGTTAAAAAATTATCTCTTTGAAACAATTTACAAGATAAGAACGGTAATTTTAAAGTCAAATTTCGACATAACTTGACTTAAAAAATTATGAAATTGCGATTTTATTTATTTTCCCATTTTTTGTGTTTTCTTCAAATTTAAATCATTTTCGTTTGCTGGAGCTTATTTCATATTATTTTCAACGCCATTGTAGCATCACGGCTAATAAAATTATTTTTGAAAATTTGTTTTGGCGAACAGTTAAATTGTGGGAAAAAATTGCATTATTTCTATATAAAAAACAGAAACTGAAACTGGGGACACCCTAGCTTGATCTGGAGAAAATCGCATGGAATTTTTCCTCTCGTCCAAACGGGATAAAAGTCCACGGCTACTCTTGATAAGGTGTTCAAGTTCTTCTAGGTCGTCGTCAAATGACGTAAGGGCGTCCGTATAATCCTCGAAATTCTCAATGAGCCCATCGTTTGTATTTGGGTCTAAGAGCCATTCAATACGGTCCATATTATTGGTCAGGCTACCTCCATTTTGAACCATATCTGCCGCTGTATGCAAATTGTTCTCAAATAATTCATACTTCTCGTCAAACCAATCCATATTTTCATCGGTCAGGTCCTTAATTAATTATCGTTAATGAGTAAACAAACTCCTAAACCGACTTGTTGGACATAAATCTTAATTCTTAGTTCACAATACCACGTTGGGGTTTATTTAATAAACCCTTGTGCGTTTATCCGACCATTTTTCCCCTAAAGTTTTTCGGTAGCCCGCCCACGCACTCCGGGATTATCAAGCCGCTGCGCGTTTAGCCGTCCAGTTTTCGAAGGCAAAAGTGGTCAAATAAACGCGCATGGTTTGTATTTAATTTGGTAAACCAATAAATTGTATCAAATACCGTGTGGCCACGGTTAAAATTAAATTTTAAACTACCTCACGATAGTCCATAAGGTACTCAAATCTTTCCACAAGGTCAATAATTTCGTCAGCCTTTTCATTAGCCTCATCGAACTTTGCGTCAAATCGCTCTTTTCCAAAATTGTAAGAATTGTCAAAATGCATGAAATCTAACTCTTCGACGGACTCCATTATGCTATCGAATCGGTTTTGCAATTCTAGAACTTTAATGTCCGATCCAGCCTCAATTTTGCCTTCTTTGTATTGCTCAAGTAATTCGCGGGCTTCGTTTATACGCTCGTACCAATTAAAACTTAAATATTAAAAATTAGTTTGAATTTCATGTGATAATCTAAATAGCTGGTGTAAAAACTTTAAAATAACTTGTTAAAATTTGTCAAAAATTGTCAAAAATTGTCAAAAATGTCAAAAAATGTCAAAAAATGTCAAAAAATGTCAAAAAATGTCAAAAAAGGTCAAAAATGTCAAAAAATGTCAAAAAATGTCAAAAAATGTCAAAAAATGTCAAAAAATGTCAAAAAATGTCAAAAAATGTCAAAAATTGTCGAAAATTGTCAAACATTGTCAAACATTGTCAAACATTGTCAAACATTGTCAAAAATTGTCAAACATTGTCAAAAAATGTCACAAAATGACAAAAATTGTCGAAAATTCTCAAAAAATAAAATTTGTCTCAAAATTTTTTTTCTGGAAAATTTACTTTTTGTAAATTTTGACTATAGTTAAAATTGATCGTACGGCCAAATTTGGATTATGTCAAACTTTGGATTCTGTCAAAATATGGATGCTGTCAAAATTTGGATTCTGTCAAAATTTAGATTCTGTCAAAATTTGGAGTCCGTCAAAATTGAACTTTTGACCAAGTTTAATTGCTTGTCAGAATTTCCTCTTCAGATTTTCGTCAAGAAATAGTTTTCAAAAATAATAAACCAACCTGTCTAATAAATTTCTTAGTGCTTCAATTTGTACATTTGCTCCGTCTACGTCAAAATCTGCACTCATCAAAAACTCGCGGTAATTTCCCGCGAAACAAAAGTACTGAATTCCTTCGCGAGTTTCAAAATCATCAATCGTGTCGTCAACGTCCTCGCATAAGGTCCGATGAACTTTTCCAACAAACTCGTCCTGATAATGCCATTCGACATTTTCGTCCAATTCCTCAACTTTTCGTCTGGACAAATCGTACGCAAAAGTCAGCTGAAAATTGAAAAATATTTTAGATATTTCGAAAAATTTTTCCTTAAACCTAAAAAGTTTTAACCTAAAAAGTTTTAACCTAAAAAGTTTTCAATTTTAAACTTTCCGTCATGTTAACAGTTTCCAAGCGCTTATTTTCAGTTATGATAGTAAGTCGGTAATTTACTTCACCAAAAACATACTACACCCCGTGTACCCTTATATTTGACCCATTTTTTTGGAAACCAAGAAATTTGGCAGATTATTCGCCTACGCAAGTACCCTTTTTTAGTTTCAGGAGCGTTAACTTCCGTAGACAGACGGTGTATGTTTTTTAATTCAAAATGCCCTCTTATGTTAACACTGAGCAGGCAAGTTAACACTAGCTGAGCATTATACCAACCTCATCACAAATCATATCAAACGTTTCGGTCCATCGAGCATAAAGTTTCGGAAGATTTTTATGCGCATCTGGGAAATTCTCGTACGTTTCCTCAAATTTGGTTTTATACTCGTCGAAAAACTCCTCGATCAATACGCCACCACACGACCATCCGTGTTTTACGCTCTCTAGCGCTACTTTGTACTTTTCAAATTTTTCATCAAAAGACCTTGGCGTGATATCTTGAATTTTGATTAGTCCATTTGAAAGGGTGTCATCGTAATTGCGCAATTTCAATAAAAATTCAACTGCCTTTTTCAGATTTTCTTCAATTTGATGAAAAGCTTTCATGGCATTATTTATAGTGTCATTTTCCATTTCGTCTTCGACGGCATTTAGCCTCCGAGCGGTGATATTCGAAGACGCAAAAGCTTCGTCAGTTAAAAGCTCGATTTTTGACGCATATCTTGTTAAGTTGTGAAATGTGCCCGAAATGAGATCAGTCAAGGGTTGCAAAAAAGAATGTACACCCCATGTGCACTTATTTGGACAGCACTTATTTGGACAAAATTCCCGATCGTGCACTTATTTGGACACTTTTTTGGTCAAAAGTTTTCCAGCAGAACCGCCTACACACTGTGCACTTATTTGGACAGTTTTTTTTTTTTTGAAAAAAAAATATTATAACAAACAGCTTTTCATTCAGGTCTTCCGGTATAAAGTACCACTCATTAAGAGCGGGATAGTAATCTTATCAATTTAGTTAATGAACTTACCTTTAAAATATCTTGCCGTCATGGTTTATCCAAAATAATTTCAAAAAAATATTAACAAATACAGCTCTCTTTGTCAAAACTAAGTTCGTCGGCATTTCATTATAAAATTTTTAAAATCTCTTTTTTTTCAACAATTGGCAAATGAAATTTTAAGTTTTTTTCTTTTTTTACGTTTTACGTTTACCTTTTCACTGTTTTTAATTTGTTCATACAGGGAAATCTGACACATTCTAGAGCTTCCCCCGATCGTGCACTTATTTGGACAAAAAATTCCGTGTTTTTAAACACAGAAATTTCAAAAATTCTAGACTTTGCCCGATCGTGCAGTTATTTGGACAAAAATGTTTGAGGTTTTACGCAACGAAATTTTGGAATTTCTAGATTTCGCGCCGATCGTGCACTTATTTGGACAAAAAATCTTCAAGTTTTCCAGCAAAAACGCCTACACACTGTGCACTTATTTGGACAATTTGCAGTTATTTGGACAATTTTTGGCTGGCGAAGTGTCCAAATAAGTGCACAGGGGGTGTATTACATAACCAGATATTTTAACTCGTAGAAGGAAATGTGTGCATATATGCACACGACTTGGTTTTTCGTCAATTTAAGACATAAGGAGGCCCCGTAGGGCAGAATTGGTATTGCTGACCCCCCTCAACTTTTTGAGAAAACTCCATTGACGGTATTCTTTGCGTAGGTTGGATATTTCAAACAGCTCTCTAGGCGCCCAGGTGGCCCAAATCAATTTCTTAATAGTCAAATCGACGTAGTTTGACGAGTTCTACAAGTTGGCTTTACCAGATTTACCAGAATTATTGCGAATTATTGTAAATTTTTAAGTGTTTGCATATGTGCACACAATTTCCCCTTACGGGTTATCAAAAAGTCGTTCCCCCTGAGAGTTAATAGTTGTTAAGATAACTGACTAGGTGAGGTTGGTTTTGTAACCCTAGTCAACACATCGTTTTTGGTCGGCAATCCATCCGTAGCGTGGCCATTGCCAATCATAATGAATAACATCCACGAAATCCTCGGGACTAAAATGTCCCAAGAAAAATTCTTGATATTCTGGGGCCGGGTGGATAATTGATTCGGGCTCTCGGTCGGGTCTATGGACTATATGTAGGCTGTCCAAACTGAAATTTTGAAAGAAAATAAATAAAAAAACGAAAACTGCTGGAAGTTATGAAACCGAATTATCCTTCCGGTAATGTTAACAAGACGGTACAGTAGTCTATCTAAGATATTTTCAAACGTTCTCATAAGTACCAAAAAGAACCAAAAGTACCCAAAACTACGAATAAGTACCCAAAACTACGAAAAAGTACCCAAAACTACGAAAAAATACCAAGAACTACGAAAAGGTACCAAAAACTACGAAAAAGTACCAAAAACTACAAAAAAGTACCTCAAAACTAC
The DNA here is from genome assembly GCA_004367875.1 of Oikopleura albicans. Lineage (NCBI taxonomy): Eukaryota > Metazoa > Chordata > Appendicularia > Copelata > Oikopleuridae > Oikopleura > Oikopleura albicans. The sequence continues at coordinate 216,663 of SCLG01000269.1, forward strand.
GAAAAAGTACCTAAAGTATTTTAAAAGTACCAGAAAAATACTCATAAAGCATTTTTATATTGTTTTATCGGACAGAATTACCCCTTTCGCAAAAACTGATTTATTTCATTGAAACCATAAAAATTAAGTTTGGACAGCCTAACTATATGTCGACGACGTCTCGATAGACTTTGTGCTTCGGGTGCCCTATTAGAGCACACAAATCGAACATCACGTGTTGCGCAATCAATGACTCGCCACCCTAAATCATTATTTTCGTTGTTAAGGGCCACACAGCCTCCAATTTTTGTATCTGCAATTTGCTCTTCGATAGCATAGAGGGCTTTTTATAGGGTCATTACTTTATTCATGTTTCAAAAAATAATTCATGACTAATACGCTTCATCACCCTTTAAGCCTGTTCACCTTCCAGAATGGAAGGTTTTTGAAATAAAAAAAAGGGATCCGGGTAACTTACCCGGGGTAAGTTCAACGAGGCGGTTTTTTTGACCTGGTTACATTTTTCGATTTCCGGTTTTCAATTTTTTTTCTAGTGACCGGAAGTGACCAGAAATGAAAAAAAAATAAAAATGATTTTTTTGCGGTCTTCATATTTGTTTCAGTCTTTTTCATTTCCGGTCATTTCCGGTCACTTTCGGTGACTAGAAAAAAATTGAAAACCTGAAAAACCAGAAATCGAAAAATGTAACCGGGTCAAAAAACCGCCTGGTCGAACTTACCCGGATTCTCTTTTAAAATTTCAAAAATTCGCATTCTGGAAAGTCAAATCTGTTATGAGTGTCCAGGAGCACTGTGGTTCATTAAAATTGAATAGTTTTTTAGGGGTTAGGGCGTAGGTTAAATTTAAATAAAACTGAAATTAGCAAAAAAAGCTTGGACCGTAACTTGTGTTCGGATGAGATCGGGGTTCATTGGGGTACCGTCCGTCCATTGCCAGCTCATTTCACTACTAGCGCCACCTGCCCGTAGACCAATCCATCCTTCTTTAAGCTTATCGCGCTTCAAAAGTGAAATAAGCGCGTCATTTTGTCCCGCGCTACTAATTGGCGCTAAAAACCAGCCCTTTTCGGCACATCCATTTATAGCCTGTTGATAAGTATAGGCTCCACCAATAACAGATCGAACAAAAAATCGATAACGATAAGTTTTCTTCTTTTTGCCCTTTTTCGATACGCTCGGAATGCGACCCATACAAACGTAATTTTGCAATTTTTTATTGCACGGAAACGAAGCCCAACCCTCAGTAGTAGCTGCGGCACATCGAGCTGTGAGATCAGCTTTCGGCAGCATTTAAAAATTTATCAGACTTATTTATTGAATATGACCTATGTCTAAAATTTCTCACTATTTTGCGAGTGTCGAAAGGGCATCTCAGTCGTTCACAAGAAAAGTTTTTCAAGCATATCTTTATTCAAAATCTTTATTCAAAAAAAAAATTTTTTTTTTTCAAGAAAGACCATGAAGAGATAAAGAGATAAGAAATAAATATTTAAATTTTCATGAAGTTTTCTTCGAAAAACGTTTTATTTGAAAAAACTTTTTAATCGAAAAAACTTTTATTCCAAAAAGCACGTCCCCGTCAAAAAAACTACCATTTTAGAGCGCATGCCTAGCTTTGGACAAATTTTTTTGTTTATTTATTATATTTTTGAAAAATTGACACGGTTAATATCCAAATTTGACATTTTAGAACTAGTAATATAACTCATAATGACTCATAATGACTCATAATGACTCATAATGACTCATAATGACTCATAATGACTCATAATGACTCATAATGACCCATAATGACTCATAATAACTCATAATGACTCATAATGACTATAATGATTCATAATGACTTATAATGACTCACTTCTCTACCGGACCAAAAATACTTATAGAAACGAAACATTTTGTTTGCTACTATAAAAGCAAGTTTTATCAGAAATAAATAAATTATGTTACAAGGGAAATCTCAACAAAACAATGGAACATCTTTCAAAAAATAGTTGAAAATGCCAGCTTTGGGTTCGTTGGCCTTCCATCCGCCTTTCCAGTGAAATTTATCCCGAGCTGCCCGAAGCTCCCATTCCCAGGGTGCCGGGGAAACAGTAACTCGCAGACCAGTCAGAATATTCCCCACATTTTTATCTTTTATTTTTTCCATTTCATCGAAAAATTTGTTGACATGTCCGGCGTCGCCAAATTGCGCCAAAACTTTATCGTCATTTGCACACATGGCACTAGCCTGAGTTTGTGAATTAACGCGTTTTCCAAAATTACCTTGGTAGTGCATGGTATCATAAATTAGTTCAAAACGTGAACCTTTATTGTGGTTGGTAGATTTTGATGGTAGGCTTTATATAGGTTGACCAAATAAAAAAACAACAGAATAATGTTTTGCTTGATTAATTTATCCTCGTAGTTTTTTAAATAAAAAATTGCGAAAAAGTTACGAAAAAACTACGAAAAAATGAAAAAAAAGACGAAAAAAGACGAAAAAAGACGAAAAAAACTCAAATAATATTCCAGCAAATTTCCAAAAATTTTCAAACAAATTTTCAAACAAATTTTCATACAAATTTTCAAACAAATTTTCCAACAAATTTTCAAACAAATTTTCAAACAAATTTTCAAACAAATTTTCGAACAAATTTTCAAACAAATTTTGAAACAAATTTTAAAACAAATTTTCAAAAAAAAAATTCCAAAAAAAATCCGAAAATTTCAAACGAATTTCTAATAAATTAGTAAAAAAAACTTAAGAAAAATTGGTCGCCCTTCGCTAGGCACGATATATTCGTCATATTTATCACTTCCGTCCAACCAGTTGACATTCGGAAAATGGTCTCGGTCTTCCATTGGAACTTTTTTCAATCCGCCAAATCCTTCCATAACAATCGGATTAAAATGCCAATCTTCATCTTCTGAGGGATGTTCGAATCGCTCAATGGTTTTAACTCCCTCGTCGTCGGCAAACCAGCATTTTCCTTCTTCATGATTTCGCCCAAATCGGTCAAGGACGATTTCGAATAACTCGGTCGTGTATTTTTGTTCCTGTTCGGCTTCTTGTAAGATTTCGGCCCATTTGTGTTTGAATTCAAGTTCCATTGATAATAAATCAGCGACCTGATTGGTCAAATCGGCAATTATTTCGGCGTCGACATTTTCCGGATAAATTGAGTTTGAGCTCATTGAGTCGATCATTGAATCAATTTTAGTTTGAATACGATCTAGAATCAGGATACAAAAATATTTTCGAAATTTTCAGATAAGGTTAAGATTTGGTTATGGTCTATAAGTTATGGTCCATAACTTCATAGGTCATAACGTTTATGTGTGAAAAACTGAAATTTACAAATTAAATTTTTAATTTTCAAAAAGGGCACCCTTTGCGAGCTACGAAATTGTTTTAACACGTATTAGCAAAACGCAAAATTTTTCAACACGGATTTTTTTAACGAAATATATTAACACGTTTTCCCACTATCCTTGTTAAAAAATTAAAACCAAATTTCGTGTAGAAAATAAGGTGGTAAAAACTCAATCACGTAATGAATTCCGTTATAAAAAATAATCGTGTTGAGAAACAAATCCCCGAAAAAAAATTCATTAAAAATAATTATGTTAAAAATAATCGTGTTAAAAATAATCATGTTAAAAAATTGAAACTAAATCTTCTAAAAAGAATTCCGTGTTAAAAATTTGTGTGTTAAATTTTTTTCCCGTTTTTCGAATCTGTGTTAAAACATTTTGGTGTTAAAAAATTGTGTTAAAAATTGGGCTCCTCAATCTGGCCGATTTTTCATCATAAAAAGCAATTAGCTTCCACTTGTCGAAAATTTCAGGATTTAACCCTAAAGGGACGACATGAACTGAAAATTTTTTATACCCTAGCTAAACGAGTTTCAGCGCTGGCAACGTGGTCTTCCAATTGGTCAACAATTTGTATGATTTGATCTTGACTTCTTCGAATTAAATCAAATTCCAAAGTTTGATCAAAAGTCGACTGAGATATCATTTGTCTCATATAATCCAAAGTCGTCCGGTCCCGTTCTAGATCGTCTGCTAAGGACGCTGAAATGCTCTTGAATGTTGACAAAAACTTTTTGGCCATTTTTTCGGGCAAGTGGTCGGGATCGTCCCGGATTGACCGCAGAAGAAAATCGTGAACGTAAGATGTTGCGTCGCTGATTTCTTCACTCAATTTTTCCTCCTTTTATGAGAGATCAAAATTGGGCAATCGCGATCGAAATTTGGCAATCGCGAGGCGCCGTTTTTTTCGCGGGAAGTTATTTTATCAGGAACGCACTTAATCGGGAAGTCAGCTCCTCGGGAAAGTACTTTCTTGAGAATTGACTTTCTTTCGTTCCTGCTAAAGTAATTTCCCGCGAAAGAGACGACGCCCAATCGCGATCAAAATTTGGCAATCGCGATCAAAGTTTGGCAATCGCGATCAAAATTTGGCAATCGCGATCAAAATTTGGCAATCGCGATCAAAATTTGGCAATCGCGATCAAAATTTGAGCAATTACGATCAAAATTGGGCGATCGCGATCAAAATTTGGCCCTCGCGATCAAAATTAGGCAATAGCGATAAAAAATGGGCGATTTCGATATCATGATTATGGTTATAAAACCTTAAAGATAAGTGGTTAGGTGGTTATTTTGGAATATGGTTCGAATTTTGATCTAAGCCTTTGGTTTTATTGCGCCACACTGAAAATCATTTTCACTACCTTTCCAACCAAGCTCAAAAGACGATGAATTATTTGAGTACCATTCGACGCGAACGACCGAACCACAAACAGATATCAAACCGTTTTCAAATGGAACTTTCGTATTTGACTCCAAATCGGTAATAATAAATTGAAGACTCGCATCTGACTCAACCTCCAATGATATCAGTTGACGTGTTGCTTTTGTGCTAAAATAAATTTCATGAAACTTTTTTTGAACGAAAAAATAAGCTGGAAAACGACTCAGTCTGACTTGGACAGAAAATGGAAAACCCTGAAATCCGCAAAAAATCAATCCACCATTTTTTTTTGTGAAAAACGAAATATCTCTGATTTTTAGATATTTTGTTTTGAAAAAGTGTTTTTGAAAAAGTGTTTTTGAAAAAGTATTTTTGAAAAAGTATTTTTGAAAAAGTGTTTTTGAAAAAGTGTTTTTGAAAAAGTGTTTTTGAAAAAGTGTTTTTGAAAAAGTGTTTTTGAAAAATGTTTTTGAAAAAGTGTTTTTAAAAACTGTTTTTGAGAAAGTGTTTTTGAAAAAATGTTTTTGAAAAAGTCTTTTTGAAAAATTCTTTTTGAAAAACTCTTTTTGAAAAGTGTTTTTGTAAAAGTACTTCTAACAAAGTGTTTTTGAAAAAGTGTTTTTAAAAACTGTTTTTGAGAAAGTGTTTTTGAAAAAATGTTTTTGAAAAACTCTTTTTGAAAAGTGTTTTTGTAAAAGTACTTTTAACAAAGTGTTTTTGAAAAAGTGTTTTTGTAAAAGTACTTTTAACAAAGTGTTTTTGAAAAAGTGTTTTTGTAAAAGTGTTTTAGAGAAAGATTTGAAAGTGTTTTTGAAAAAGAATTTGAAAAAGTGTTTTTGAAAAAAAATTTGAAAAAGTGTTTTTGAAAAAGAATTTGAAAAAGTGTTTTTGAAAAAAAATTTGAAAATGTGTTTTTGAAAAAGAATTTGAAAAAGTGTTTTTGAAAAAGAATTTGAAAATGTGTTTTTGGAAAAATTTTTGACAAAAAAACTTACCTTAAATCAATGATAATTGAGCAAGTATATGCGTCCTGATTCGAATTAATTTTAAGTTGGCCACACTCATTATCAAAAATCGTCCCGGCAGGACACGAGTAACTCCCACTGAGACATCGTTCATTAATTTGACTGGTCGAGTCAATCTGATCATTTTCGACATTTTCATTCCAGAGTAAAATATCTTCGTCCACATATTGACACTGTTGACCGCTGTATCCCTTTTTGCACGAACACTGCCCGATTTTAGAACACGTAGAACCGGTTGATCCCGGTTTGTAACAATCGCACGAAACACACCGCTCAAGGACGTTACCAGACAAATGATAAAAACCATTCTTACATAGGGTGTCCATAATTGTTTCTGGTTTGTAACCGTAATTTAAAATAATTTTCAATTTGAATGAATTGTTATTAATAAAGCCACCTGACGGGTTAGCTAACCCGTAAAGTGGTGTACAGTTAGTGCAGATACAAGTTGACACGTACCAAGTTGACAATTTGGAACAAAGTGACACTTCTTGGGACTTTGTTGAGCAAAAATGGGCAAAAATAGTCAAAAAAAATGGGCAAAAATATGCAAAAAAATGGGCAAAAAATGGGCAAAAGTGACGGAATGAGTTGACAATTTTTGACGAAAAAATCGGAAACGTAAGTGTCAACTCCTTACCACACCAACTGTATTAGGGAATTCCGGATTTTGTTGTTTTAAAATTAGAAAAAAAATCATGACGAGCAAGTATGAAAAATTTTGGACGCTCCACCTGACATAATTCACATTTGTCGCCCTTTGAGTTATCGCGACACTTTTGGCAAACTGTTTGTCCGGTTGTTAACATAGAGCAGGAACTTGAGCGGCCATTACAATCACAGGCCGGACATGTTTCATTTTGACGAAAAACATCAGTGAAACCTGGACACTTTTGGCAGTATTTACCAATACGCCCATTGGTACAATCGGCACACTGTAATGGACCATTTGGGGAAAGTTGAAGGCACTTTTCTGACAAACCAAGACACGGGCATCGACCAAATGCCGAAAAACGTCGAAGTGAGAAAAACAGATAGAGGTTCGAAATTTTGAAATTAACTCATGGCCGTACTATGTGCACAATTTTGAACACAGGGCTCAAAAAACTAAAGCAATTAGAGTTCTTTTGAACGATCCGAGTTAAAAACTATTGATAAAACAGCCGTTTCAAAATATTACCCATAATATGGCCCATATGAGTCATGTTATAACCTATAGGCGTCTTTTCAGATAAAAACTCTGACAATATTTTCATCACGGTCTTTTTAACGATTTTCTTTTTATCGTGGAGTTTCCAAATTTGAGTTTTCAAAAAAAAAAAACCGGGATAAACAGTGCGGTTAATTTCGAACATAAACCCTGATTAGTAAAGGAAATATGGTCATCCAACATCATACCATGGAACCGGATGATAATTTGATCGCCGGTCAGAAAATCTTGGAGCGCTTTAGAACGGGCAAGTCCATACTGGAAATAGGTTTTTGAACTGTTAAGTGATTTGTTTAAAAACTACTTTTAAAGTACATCTTGATACTTTATGAGTACTTGAAAATAACTTGAATTTTTTTACGAGTATTTTTACGAGTACTTTTTGAGTACTTTTTGAGTATTTTTTGAGTACTTTTTGAATACTTTTTGAGTAATTTTTGAGTAATTTTTGAGTACTTTTTTAGTACTTTTTGAGTACTTTTGGAGTATTTTTTGAGTATTTTTTGAGTACTTTTTGAGTACTTTTTGAGTACTTTTAGAGTACTTTTTGAGTACTTTTTGAGTACTTTTTGAGTACTTTTGAGTACTTTTTGAGTACCTTTTGAGCATTATTAAGGTTTTTTTTTAAATTAGAAATAAATGAATGTTTGGATTCTGAGTTTGAAAAAACCTAACTGCGAAGGTCGGCGTGATAAAAGATTCACGAAAAAGTCTTGATTTGTTTTTTGAGGTTCATTTTGACAGAGAATTTGCGTGTCATCTTCCGCTTGATTGATTTCACAGTCGCCATCAAAATTAACAACATGCCATAAATGTAGACTTTCGCCATTTCTAATATTTCGTTTTAATAGCTCGATGCGCTTCGGCACCACACCCGGCCCTAATTGAAGATAAAATCCCGAAAATTCGTAAGAAGACCGAAAATTGACGCTCAAATCCGCCATAAATTTCTTCTCATTTTCGATGATGGCTGAAATTGGGTTCTAAATCTGTCATTTTTTTTTAATTTTGGGTAATTGATCAATTTTTTGGTATTAGACACAGAAAAGTCAAGTACCCCCTGTCCAGTTTACCCCTACGGGAGCAACTTTTGTTATGAAAAACTTGTCTGATAACTGCGCATCCGCAGTGTTGGAAAAGTTGGCTAACGGTCATGTTTTTCCTAATGCCAAACCCATCCGTTGGCCAACGCTCAAATTTTCCCAACGCCCAACGCAAACGTTGGCTAACGCTCAAATGTTCCAAACGCCCACCTACGCACTACCTAGGCTCAACCTACGCTCCACCTACGTTAGCTGTAATTTTGTGGGCTGAATATATAAAAAATGTGTCATGAAACCGGGTTTTGTGAGACAGTTTTTGAGACCCTGAACTGACGCCCAGAATTTTTCGGATGAGTCAAGAATAACGTTCGGCGCAAATAAGTCGGTGGTATTATCGCAAATATGACAGTAGTCGTTTTGCCACTCAACTTCGCAAATTTGGCGAAACTCCTTTTGAACGATGCAACTCGATGTGGCCGAAACACCAACTCCATCTAAAATTATTTTGAAGAAGTATTATGATTAAAAAACAGTTTTTGGTTAAAAATACATTATTGGACAAACTTTCCAAAAAATACGAATATCGGTCTAATAACTCTCATAAATCATGAGTCATGTTGACAAAAGTGCACTTATGAATGATGCAACTAGGTTTTCTCGGAAAAATATAACTGTATCGCCCATATATATGGGCTGTAAAGATATGGCTGATACAACTCTACCCTATATATGATTTTATATTTTTAATAGCTACCAGGGGCAAAAAACCTCAAATTCTAGTGATTTTTTGGTCATTTTCTCCTGACCGGTTGGTTTTTGGCTTTCCTTAGTAGAAAAATCAGATGCACCGTGGTCGATTACATATAGAAGTCATCTTGTAAGAAACATACTAAACACTTTTTTTTGGCATAAAAAAATTAGGAATATTCTTAGATATTGAAAATACGAATGCAAAGTCTGGGGTTAACAATAATTATACAAAAATGCACAAAAGTTAAAACGAAACGTTCTTCGGGTCTTCGAACTCCTTTTTCTAACAAAAATGGCCGAAGATGTGCCATTTTTTATTGTTATCGGTCTCATTTTTCAAATTTAACTTCTAAGGGTCCATCAGTTCAAATTTCGAACGAAGTTTCCTAAATGACCCAAAAATTATAGTAAACCGGGCTTGATCGAATTGGCCGAACCACGGGTTTAGTTGAAATCAATGAGCAAAAACGGAAATAATATGTTTAGAACGTTTGAGAGTTAAAGGCACCTATGCTCTTTTCGGCCCAGACGATTTTTTTTTTCGCTTATAAAGGCCGGAAGGTATGTAAGACTATAGTATGCATTTTCTACAAACTATGAGTTTCCCACTTAACGATCAAGAAACTCGTAACTCTTATCTGAAATTTCTTTATACACTTGAAAAAACCTACAAGATACGTTGATACAATAGGCCGAAAATGGAGCGACGAGTACTTAATGGAGGACGCTGAGCGTTTCAAAGAAATAAATGATGAAATTTTGAGGACTAGACGTAATTAAGCAAAATCACGACTCGAACCGGAGCCCTATCAATCAGTATAGTATTAAAATTATATCAAAACGGTCAAATGAGCGGCAATGGGTTAAAAACATGCCACAAAGTGGTTTTCATTTCGCGTGCGTTGTTTTAATTCGAATCCGCTCGACCTTCATGATGACGATTCGTTAATAATTTGGGCATGTAATCCTTTTTCCAAATTATCTAAATTACAGGGGCTAGTGCAATTACGGGACGATTTACTTTGTCTCTTTTTGTCTCACAACAGGCTGTGCCTTTCTTGTTATACACCGTTATACAGGTGCGCCGTTATGTTAAAAAACCAAATCAAAAAAAGTGTAACATAACGGAAAATTGTAACATAATGACGCAGTGCGTAGGCGATTTCGCTCGGAAACGCTAAAAAATTAAAAATTGTATCATAACGGCACGAACGGGGAAAATATTGCGCACTACGTGTTTTTTTTTTGTTGTATCAAATTGGTACAAATTGTAACATAACGGAAAATAGTGATTACGTAACCCAAAAGTATTGCGAAACACGCGTTTTTTGTACAAATTATACCATAACGGCGTAGTGCGTAGGCAAAAACGCCAGAAAATTTTTTTCTGAAAAATTGTAACATAACGGGACGAACGGGAAAAATTGTAATATACCGGCGCACCTGGTGTAACTAATACATTATTATCCTCTCTAAACTTGACTAAAAATATTTTTTTTGAAACAAGCCGTCACCTTTTCTGAAAAATTGTACAAAATTTGACTACCCCCTGTACATTGGAGTTTTCGCACCTCTGGCGCAAATGTAAGGTAAGCAACACTTTATCAAAGGATGAATGGCGTAAGATTTACATATTTAAACGAACTGATCAATTTTTACATAAACAAGTACTTATGATGACGGAAACGCATTAAGGTGGTCATATCAATAGTTAATTCAATTAGGGTTATCGAGCTCAAAAATTGTTTTGAAGAATTTTCTGATTAATCCAAAAATCCCAGACCTTAACTCTGGTCGGGAATCAGTGGTCACCAGACCTTTATAAACATATTTTGTAAAACTTTCTAGAATTGCTGTTAAACTGTTTTCTCTGAAAAAATTTTTTGTCGAATATTTTCGTCGAACTTTTTTGAAAAACTGTAGAAACATAAAAGTTTCAGGATTTTTTGGCAAGGATTTTTTTGTCAGGATTTTTTGGCAACTGTTTTCCTGAAATACTGCAAGTTTTCGAAACCAGTTTTTTTCTCAAAAAAAAAATGCAAGTTTTAGGGAAAAAAGTTATTTCAAATAACTCTAGTTTTTTTCTGGATAATGATTTTTCCACAAGTTAACTTAGCTAAATTAGTGGATTAAACTTAGTGGACTAACTTAGCTAAGCTTAGTGGATCGCGATCTTTTGGTACGGATACCCTAAACGGATGTTATCAGTAAATGCGCTTACATTCAGTTCTGGCTAAGTTTCGAACATTTGGCCTCAGTGGAAAATCGCCTATCGTGGAAAATTGAAGTGGTTTTATTTGATCTTCGTAAAATGCCGCATCGCTTCTCTCATGAATCGGAACAAAATCAAAATCATCCCAGGAACACTCTGCTATCGAAAAAAGGGCTGTTAAAAATCGAAACATTTTTTATTTTCGATTTTTTGATTTTATAAAAAATACATAAACTCTTGACTGAGGTTACTTTCTAATAATCAAAACTGAAACCGATGTCGAGGCGATAAAATCATTAATTGCCAGACAACCATAAAAAACAGAAACACTAAAATTTTGATTTGAAAAAATAATTTACACCAGATTAGTAATCAAACGTCAGTAGTGAGTCTTTTTTGTGAGCTATTTGTCAACTCTTGAAAATTTGTGATTATTGTTTCCGAAATGACGATAAAACCGGAATTTTTTGAGATTTCCTTTTTGTTTGCCGAATTTAGAAAAACATATTGAAGTTTTATTTAGGCAAGAAACTCGCGTTAAGTTTAAAACCACCAAAATTTGCCACCCTCGGCCCTTGGGGGTGGAGGGGGTTAAAAATGCAAATATAACTGATTTTTGTTACTTTAAATGAAAAATAAACTGAGCACATAATGTAACATTTCCAATTCTGAACTTCTCCGCGCTAGAGGTGGTATACCATGGTAATTGATTTTGACGCATTATTTTTGTATATTTTGCTTTGAGTTGGGCTCGGCAACAGCCAGCTCAGGACAGCTCATTTTCATTATGATCCCAAGAAGCTAGCTCAGGACAGCTCATTTTTATTTTGATCCCAAGAAGCTCACTTAGGACAGCTCATTTTTATTTATGAGCTCAATAGGCCAGCTCAGGACAGCTCATTGTTATTTTTGACTCAGGAAGCTAACGTAAGACAGATCATTTTTATTTTTGACCTCGATAGGCGAGCCCAGGACAGCTCATTGTTATTTGTTGATTAATTGACGGACAAACACTCATAATCATATGGTTTTACGGGTTTTGGACATAAAACTAATGTTGTATTTGTGTTGTACGGGTTAAAATTGATTTAAACTGAGAATTTGAGCCAATTTGGCCAAACAATTTCGATAAACCCGTTTTTAGGTAATGATTAACAACAGTACCTTTTTCGATTGGTGAAGTAAACTGAAGTATTGTTTAATTTTACTCAAGCATGCGGAGTACGACTCAAATTTCTTTCGGCTAAAAAATACCAGCAAAATCGAGCAAAAAAAAAAGAGAAATGGCAATGGGCCGTTTTGTACCGGTTATTTGGGCTGCCAGAGTTTGGTTTTTCTTTCAGGGAATCAGCACATCACTTATTTTAGCGAGAGATTGAAATTGGGACCCAGAAATTCAAAACAACAGCATGGGGGCGCCACGTAAGGGTGCGCCAAATATGAGTACGACGCCAATTGAGGGTTGGTTTCATTTTGAAACAAATTCTCCGCCAAACAAGGGTACGCTAAGTAAAGCTGGTTGAGGGTCTCGAAATTCGATTTTGTACCATATAATTGTTTTCGAAATTTAAATATATTTTTAATAAAAATAATCGGATTAAGATTTAGGGGTGCCAAATAAAAGTAGGTTTGCAAAAATACGAAACCTTCCGTTACTTGGCAATCCCTATGTAAAACCACCTACATGGTTGACTGTTGCCAATAATCGTAATTTTGAGGTCCCGGTGAGGATCATAGAGAATGAGTCTTATAAGTCCGACCCTTATTTGGAGCAAAAATAATTTTCCGAAAAAACGACCCGTATGTGAGGTCCAAACGACCGTCATTTGCGCAGTCTTTTTTTCCGAAAACCGTGACCCTTATTAAATAATATTTCGCCAGTCCAACCCTTTTTCGTAAGTAGCGACCCTTATTTGAGGGCCCTTATTGGGCTTAATTCAGGGGAATTCAAAGAAAATCTTTGTACCAATTTTAATCTCTGCTTAGCAACAATTAACCGTTATTTAAAAAGTGTCGGAGCTACAACGGACTATATGGGATATGTCATGGCAGGGTACGCTTTTGGTGGAATTATAGCCGCCCCAATCTTCGGCAAAATTGCGGATAAAACTAAAAGTGGATTGATCGTTATTGTCCTGTCGGTTATTGTACAGATTGTTTCGTATATTTTGTATCTTTATTTCCAAAATGAAAATATTATTTTGATCGGTAGATTTCTGATTAGTGGAAAATTTCGCTACGATCTTTTCGGTACCCAAATTGCCTAATTTGACCCGAACCTTTTATTTTAATAATTTAACACGGGTTTTTGGCACAGCGGTCTTTCTGCGAAAACATTTTTTACCGAACAAGATACAACGCCTACGGGTTTATCCGACCACTTTCGCCTTTCAAAACTGGCCGGATAAACCCTTACGGCGTAGACGCAATATCTTGCCGGATAAGCGCACGAGGGGAGAATTGGCCGAATAAACCACTAGTGCGTGGGGAAAGTTTTGGAGGAAAAAGTGGCCGAGTAAACGCACGAGCCGAAAAATACCCCAATAAAAGGGGCCTTATATAATATTGATATAAATTATATATTAATATTGTATTAATTTTGAATAATTCAATATTTATATTTAATTAAGTTTGGATAGCCTAGGGCCACTTTTCGGAAATCTAGCGTAGCACGAATACTGGCTGGCATTGGATTTGGTGCGGACGGTGCAATATTAGGGGAAGTGAGCCGGTACNGCCACCCAATTCCGGGTCGCTTTCTCAAATTCCGGGTCGCTTATGCGAAAAAGCTCCATTTCCGGGTCGGTTTTTTTCTCAAAAAAGATTTGAGCTCCAATTCCGGGTCGGAAAACTCTAATTCCTGTAATTGTTTTCGAAATTTAAATATATTTTTTATAAAAAAATTATCGAATTAAGATTTAGGGGTGCCAAATAAGAGTAGGTTTGCAAAAACACGAAACCTTTCGTACTTGGCAATCCCTATGTAAAACCACCTACATGCTTGAGTCTCGCCGATGATCGTATTTTTGAGGTCTCGGTGAGGTTTGTAGAATCATAAAGAATAAGTCTTCTCCATGTGCCAGATTTCCGACCCTTATTTGGAGCAAAAATAATTTTCCGAAAAAACGACCCCTATGTGAGGTCCAAACGAGCCTTATTTCGCGCAATATTTTTTTCCGAAAAACGTGACCCTTTAATATTTGGCCAATCCTACCCTTTTTCGGAAATATCTACCCTTGTTTGGTTACCCCTTGTATACGGTTGACTTTCATATGATTTGATAAATTAATGCTAAATCAAGGAATTCCGACTAAATTATGACAATTTGAAGAAAATGTTTCTACCAATTTTAATCTCAGCTTAGCAACAATAAACCGTTATTTGAAAAGTGTCGGAGCTACAACGGACTATATGGGATATGTCATGGCAGGGTACGCTTTTGGTGGAATTATAGCGGCCCCAATCTTTGGCAAAATTGCGGATAAAACTAAAAGTGGATTGATCGTTATTGTCCTGTCCGTTATTGTACAGATTGTTTCGTACATTTTGTATCTTTATTTTCAAAATGAAAATATTATTTTGATCGGTAGATTTCTGATAAGTGGAAAGTTTGGTTACAATCTTGTCGGTACCCAAATTGCCTAATTTGACCCGAACCTTTTATGTTAATAATTTTACACGGGTTTTTAGCACAGCGGTCTTTCTGAGAAAACATTTTTTGCCGAACAAGATACACCGCCTACGGGTTTATCCGGCCACTTTCGCCTTCCAAAACTGGCCAGATAAACCCTTACGGCGTTGACGCAACAGCTGGCCGGGTAAGCGCACGAGGGGGGAATTGGCTGAATACACCCCTAGTGCGTGGGCGGGCTAGCCGAAAACTTTTCGAGGAAAAAGTGGCCGAGTAGACGCACGAGCGGCAAAAATATCCTGATAAAAGGGGCCTTATATAATATTAATATAAATTTTATATTAATATTGTATTAATCTTTAATAATTCAATATCTACACCGGGTGCGCAGTTATCGGGCGGGTTTGTGCTGTTATCAGGCACCCTTTGCTGTTATCGGGCGGTTTTTCCATATTTTTGGATATATATATGACCGAATTTCCCGCTTTTGCTGTTATCGGGCGTTTTTTTTGCATATTTTTACCTTATTCCGCTTCCGCCCTGAGCAGTTATCGGGCGGCCGATTAAGGTTTTTTGTCCCGAAACCCGCCCGATAACTGCGCACCCGGTGTAGATTTAATTAAGTTTGGATAGCCTAGGGCCACTTTTCGGAAATCTAGCGTAGNATTGGATTTGGTGCGGACGGTGCAATATTAGGGGAAGTGAGCCGGTACCTGACTGAGGAAGAGGCACCCGCCACAATTGCCCTAGTGACCGGTTGTCATGAAATCGGCTTTTTCGTTGGGCCCATTTTGCTCGTTGGCATCACAAAAATTCGCCTTCATTTCGAGCACCTTATAATCAACGAGCACAACGCAATCGGGTTTTTCTGCACCCTTATATGGTCAACGGCACTTTTGATAACTGGCGTGGCATACGACCCGGAAAAAGTGGAATTGGCCGAACGCAAGCCCCTATTACACCCGTTGCGCACGAGTTACACAAAAGACGATCAAAAATCGGTACATTTAAAACGGCCGGAAACAATAAGGGGCGGATTTGTGCAGATTTTGATTTGTATTTATTCCTATTTTGCGTATATGGTTATGTGTGCAGTTTTGGACACGTCGGTGACCCCTTTAACCGACCGATATTTTGCCTTTGATGATATTGAAAACGGAATTTTACTTTTGTCGTGTGGCTTTATTTCTGCTTTGATTAGAGATGAAAAGGAGATATGCGCACCAGTGCATTTGGGAAAATGGCTAATTTCAAAAAACAGAAAATATGTTTTAAGGATAGGAAAATTTCAAGGAACTTTTTTTCGTGAATTCACAAACACATGGTCCTTATTACGTAGAATCAAAAGCGTTGGTGACAACACTCAACTTTCGAACCGTTTATTGCAATTTCCTCTGTTTTTTTATTTTTTTGCAACCTGGAAGCCTTTTTTATATAGCTTTAAATAAAAAAATTAGCAAAATTCAAGTCCTGGATTCTAGAAAATTGTTTTTGTTCTAAAAGAAAGCTGTTTTTGCCGATTTTGACCCCTAAGAGTTAAAATTAGGAACTTGTCGTAGTGAAATTTTCTGCTAAGTAGAAGATGCTGAATCAATTCGGAGAGCTTTTATAGGTCATTTTAAAACCCCCAATTTTACCCGCGCACACCCTATGAATCGTATCTCTAATTCGACTAAAATCCAAAATTAGCAATTTAGCCCAGTGAGCTGGTTTGGCCCATCAACTTGTTCATCTCTAATTTTTGACATACTTTATAATGCAATTTGAGATTACCAAACGAATTATACCAGATTATTTCATGTTGGCTTTTGGTAATAGTTGTCAGTTTATTGTTGCGCTGGGAATGGCTATTGCATCACATTATTTTACGTTTCGTGCTTTATGGATTTACTTGGTCGAAGGCGTATTATTATTCGTATTTTGTTCGACGCTGCCCTTTCTTAACGTTGCCTGTATATCAATGTTGTCCAAGTTTTCACCAGAGCAGGGTTACTAATGTACACGATTGTTTCTGAAACCAGTGTTTTCCCCTTGATCGCAAAGGATGTTTTCTTAACTCCCAGGGAGACAAATGCGCCAAAATGGCTCAAGGCCTTCTAAATCGTCAAAAACTGATAGAAAACGAGACGGAATCGAAAATTGCTGAAACCCGTGTCCAATCAAATTTTATGANTACGTTTCGTGCTTTATGGATTTATTTGGTCGAAGGCGTATTATTATTCGTATTTTGTTCGACGCTGCCCTTTCTTAACGTCGCCTGTATATCAATGCTGTCCAAGTTTTCACCAGAGCAGGGTTACTAATGTACACGATTGTTTCTAAAACCAGTTTTTCCCCTTGATCGCAGAGGATACTTTCTTAACTCCCAGGGAGATAAATGAGCCAAAATGGCTCATGGCTTTCTTAATCGTCAAAAACTGATAGAAAACGAGCCGGCATGGAAAATTGCTGAAACGCGTTTCGAATCAAATTTTATGATAAATAATTTGACAAAAAATTCAAACTATTTTTTTTTTCAAAAAATCCAAAAAAATCTCCATTTGACACTGGTCAAAGTCAAGAATTTTATTTTATTTTTTATTTTTTGCATTTAAATGCGCTGGTGACCCATAGGTAGAATCCGAACTGCCCAAAATCGAGAATTTTTTCCCCTGGGAGTTAAGAGCCAAAAATTTTTGTGCTAACTAAAGCAGCCACGTTGCAACGCGTTGATCATTTTGAGGCGTATCTCGACAATTTATTCCAGGATTGTTTTTCACATATGAGCGGCGAGGAGTTAAGCTAAATTGTCGAGATACGCCTCAAAATGATCAACGTGGCTGGTTTAGTCAGCAAATTTTTGGCTCTTAACTCCCAGGGGAAAAATTTCTCGATTTTGGGCCGTTCGGATCCTACGCATAAGAGTTAAGTAAGCGTTTTCTGATAACATACAAGCAATAATGGTCCACATTAGCTTGTATAACATTTTTTTCACTTTGGTGCAACTATAAACAGTTTGGTGGTGTATATGACGTTCCACATAAAGTAAGTTTAATGTCCAATTTTTTCACATAAAGTGTATTTATTAACACTTTTTATCCGATTATGTTCTTGTCTGACGCTTTCTTGTATATATCCATTTTTATCCGAAGTCGGGTTACTATAATCCAATTTGTTCATGATTATTTTTGGCAACCTCGTTAAAACCACCCCGATAATACAATACGTTGAATAAATGTTAACGTAAAAAACGTTTCAATTTAAACACACATCCCAGTATTCACATCCCACTGGTTCTATTAGGGTTATTTTCGTGTTTTTTTACTCTTAGGGGAAGGAGTTTTTGGGAACCCGTAGGGAGAATATGCGTGTATATAAACACGCACATCAAAAATTCACAATAATTCGCAATAATTCCAAAAAAAAAATGGTATCGCCAAGTTGTAGAGCTCGTCACACTACGTCGATCTGTCTATTCAGAAATTGATTTGGGCCACCAGGGCCCCCTAAAGAGCAGTTTGAAATCTCCAACCTACGCAAAAAACACCGTCAGTCGAATTTTCTCGAAAAGTGGAGGAGGGTCAGCAATACCCGTTTTGCCCTACGGGGCCTCCATATGCCTTAAATCGACGAAAAAAACAAGTTGCGTTTCTATATACACGCACTTCCCCTGGGAGTTGAATTCCGCCTATGGGTTAAAAGTGATACAAAATATCACGCAAAAATGTGGTGAAAAATACGCATTAATAACTATGAAATAGAAAGCCAATTATCTTATCTTCAAGGGATTCGAAGTTCTGGTGGACGCATAGCCAAAGTAAGCAAACCCTTTTTAATCGTATTTCCTTATCATTAACACGTTTTAACATTTTCTACTTTTTTAAAGGTATTAGGGTCGCTTTGGACTGGAAATACGTTATTTTGTTTTCCCCTAATGTTGTCAATGCCCACACTGTACGTTTTTATTGCAATGCTTATATCTATTACGTCGGTTAACCTCTTCAAATGAACTTGGACAATTATTTAACTCCTAAGGACAGCGGAGGAAAACGGCGCATGCGGAACCATTTTAAATCTGTAACCTCATTTTGATGATAATTTATATTTAATAAAGTAGCATTTAATTTTTAATATTATTGGATACAGTCCTTAATTCCATAACGGCCGTTTTCGGTCCTCGAAAAAGGCGGCCGTTATGGGGTAAATGGCCGTTTTTTGAGGAAAAAAGTGGCCGTTATGGAATAAACCGCCGTTTTTGGAGGAAAAAAGCGGCCGTTATGGGATAAACGGCCGTTATGGAAGCGCCCCTTATGGAATCAAGGACTGTAATTTGTATAATCATTAATTTGTCTTGAAAGTACACCCACTGCGCTCTTATGTTATCAAATTGATAACTTGCAGTTTTGCCCCTTCGTTCCGTTATCTTTAAAATTTGTTTGCCTATGTGTTTGTTGCCTGTAGTCCATCAGAAAAAACGCCTACGCACTGCAGTATTATTTTGCAGGCTGTATTGAAAAAAAATAATGTCAACCTCATGGATCAAAATGTTACGTTTTCAGTAACAATTGAATTGTAAACTATAAATACAACGAAAGTGTCAACTCATTACCTAACCGACTGTAGTTTATAATGATTAATTTAGTATTATTGGAATTGCCTTAGAGTGGTTAATGTTTTATATTTCGTGTTATTTTTGGAGAACATTTTTGTAGCAGAATAAAAACAATTTAGCAAATGTTAAAAAATGTATTTTTTGGTGTTATGAGCCGGCAACCTGGGGCTTGCTTTGGATATGTTTTCTAAATTCTAACGGTAGTTGACACATGTTTTACGTTGTAAAAACAGTAATTAAAATTAATAAATCTAATGATAGTGAACGAAAACCCGAAAAGTTACACCAATTATTTTTCCCAGAACACTTTCTTACATGTTTCGGTATTTTGGCACCGACTCATTAGTTACAATTTACAGTATAAGTTACAAACACTGATTACGGGAACTCTTAAATCAAAATCATATTATTTTATATTTGTGCCAATTGGCACATCTTAGCATGTTTATTGGCGTCTTGCGCGTATTCTACGAAAATTTATGACTTCCGAACGTAAAATTGGGGCGTAGGTTGTGCATTTTTTCCGTAGGTTGTGTATTTTTTGCGTAGGCTGTGCATTTTTTGCGTAGGTTATGTATTTTTGCGTAGGTTATGCATTTTTTGCGTAGGTTGTGTATTTTTTGCCTAGGTTGTGCATTTTGCGTTGGTTGTGCATTTTTGCGTAGGTTGTGTATTTTTGCGTAGGTTGTGCATTTTTTGTGTAGGTTCTGCATTTTTTGGTAAAGTTTTTGGGTCTAAACTCTGGAAATAATCAAAATGAATACAAACAAACACTCTGCCGAATTTTGATGAAAAATTATGAATCATAAGTTATGATATAAACAGAAAATGTGCGCCGTGCAAAAAAAATGCCACAAAAAACGTGGCCTAGTTAAAAATGGCAAATCGAGGATTAAAAGCTTAAAAAATACGATAATAACTTTTAAAAATATTGTTTTCCGGCTTACAATTTCACGGTTTCAATTTGTTCATCTGAATTTCGGATAATACGCGTCTAACTCGCTTATGACGTGCGTAAATGATAATTTTAACTCCCAATAATAAGAACGGTACATGATTGGCTTATCGCATTTATTTTGTTCTGAAGATTATCAGTTGAGTTTTTTACGGTGGACTTTGGGTAGGAGTGAATTATTGCGCAATCGAATACAGTATCGTCTCCGTCTATCGCATCTTCGTGAGGTTTTTTGTTGTTCTTGTCGTGTCTAGTAATTACAAAAGGCGACGAATGACGTTTATGATATTCATGTGCTTTCTTCCTGGGCGTATTCTTCTAGTTCTTCTTCGTAGTTTGAATCTCTTAAAATTTGATTTTCTCGTTCCTGAACAAAAAAACGTTATAAAAAGTTAAAAGTTTAAACTGATGTAAATATTCCAAAATTCCTAACTAGCGTTCAAAATCATATGGAAACTGCTCAAAGCACGAAAGCCTGAACTCAAGCACACGGTACAAAAAAAAAGTTTCTAGAATTCACAAACTTTTTTTTCTGAAAATTCAAACAAACTTTTTTTTGTTTCTACAAATATTCTCGATATTTTGTTATCTTTTTGTAAAGATGGATTTTTATTATGATATGAGACGAAAAACCAACATAGAATAATCAGCCTATGTAAAAAATCGACTTATTTAATAAAAAAATGAATCATTATTAATTCAATTGAAAATACGAAAGGAATTTGTTTTAATGATATGAGACGAAAAACCAACATAGAATAATCAGCCCATGTAAAAAAATCGATTTATTTAATAAAAAAAAATAAATCATTATTAATTCAATTGAAAATACGAAAAGAATTTGTTTTAATGATATGAGACGAAAAATCAACATAGAACAATCAGCCCATGTAAAAAATTTAATTAACTTATTAAAGAAATAAATCATTATTATTTTAACTGAAAAAAAACGGTGGGATTTTTTTCTTTATTTTTAGAAGGGGAAAATATCGGAATGAAAAGTTGACATTAAAAATTCATGTCCACGAAATTTTCGGATAATCGTGCTAGGGGGTTAAATTTAGAATTAAAAACTTTGATCAGAAAAAGTATCAAAATCCAGGTGAATTTCATTTTGAAACATAACTTAAGTACAAGTAATTACATTCTCCAAGGAGGCAAAACTGGCCTCTACAAGTTAAAAAGAGCCCAATTAATTAAACAAGTTGTGAACATCATGTACGTACATTTTGTTCATGCCAAAAGTGAATTCGGTGAATTTCGTCCTTTATTCGGCCGACGGGTTTAACCAGTGACGGCAGAGTTGAACTATCGCCATTTAACTCCTCGATGCCGCCGGCGACACCTCTGATAACGTCAAGGTAGTTTAATATGTTAGTTTGCCACGGTTGCACATTGCAAGTGGTTGGTTCAATCGCGTGGTTAACCAGAGAAAATTCCATGGCGGTGTCCACGGTAGAATGCAGCTCGCTCGCTGGGGTCTCCACGGATAAAACCCGCAAAAGCATTTCATGAAGTTTACCGATTAAATCCATCAGTGGGTTGCAAATCGAAAAATAGTCTTTAACCCTCAAGGGTAGTTTTGGATCAACCAAAATAGCGCGCTATAGCGGCTCATATTGGTAAATTACAATGTACATTTAATTCGTAAGTGAGATTACATTAAAATTACAAATTCTAGTATTTTTCAAATTAATATTTCAGAAAAAATTAGCATTTCAAAAACTCGAAAGTTAAAACTCATTTTTACCCCGTATGGGTCGTTTTTGAGTTTCGAAAATAGCGGTCCTTATCGAGTTAATTTCTCAAAACTGGTCGTTTTCGAAAAATTTTCTCAACAAAAAAAACGAATTTTATAAGTACGGGTTGACAAACAAACACAGTCAGGGGTCTCTCCATGTTCACTTTCAATTTCTGAAAAATGTGCACATCAAGAGAGATATGCACATCTAGAGGTAATTTCCGATGAAAAATACGGGCTTATGAAACATGCACATCGAGACTGTTTACATTTGTAAACGCACATCGGGCGAGACATCCACATCCAGAAATCGCGCATCGAGAGATTCCTGACTGTATAAGTGAATGCTATTTGAAACCCTGCGCCATAATGGTACGTTTTTTTGTTGCTAGTGTAATTATATCACCGCGGATTTTTTGCCGTTTTTTGACAATTTCTGTGACTTGTGCAATGTGCGCTTCTTCATATTCCGGCTCTTCCTCGTAAATGGGCGTTTCTTCGGGTTCTGATTCGTAGATTTCGGTTTCATACTGTACATCATACTGCATCCCCTCAAGTAAATAATCCGGAATAAATTCGGCTCGAGCCTGAAACGGCATGCGCCGAAAACGACGACGACGTGGTGTCTTTGGGCTCGAAAATTCACCGAAAAGTATTTGCTGTTCTATAACCACCGCTTCAGGGTCACCGGCTTAACGATAGAGTCCACAAACACAATCATTATATATACACCGCATAACCGCGGTTAACGGTTAACCGTTTAAAATTAACCAAAAATATACGAAAAAAGTTAATCACTTCAAAACAGAAAAATCATCAAAAATGAGTTATTTCAACTGCTAATAGGATTTTTATTTAGTTTCGCGCTTTCAATTTTTGGAACTACACCACCTAACCATTTATATTAACATTTAT
Source organism: Oikopleura albicans (assembly GCA_004367875.1). Classification (NCBI taxonomy): domain Eukaryota; kingdom Metazoa; phylum Chordata; class Appendicularia; order Copelata; family Oikopleuridae; genus Oikopleura; species Oikopleura albicans. The sequence goes on from SCLG01000269.1 coordinate 239,480, forward strand.
TTTGCTCAAAACCGTTAAGATAATTCGATAGGCCCTTTATTGAGATAATTGGAAATTGCGATACGTTTTGGTCCAAAAAGTGTTAAGATAACTCAATTTTGTCAAGATAACTGCTGCGGTGGGTTAATTGTATTTAATATTGTATTTTAATTGTATTTCATAAATTTTCATAAAATTCAAAATAAGATCAAAATTCCCTAAAAAGTAGGGTAGGTATAACCCTGCACCGCACAATATTTGTTTGGTGACCAAAAACGCGTTACTTAATTGTTTTAATTAAATTTTTTGACAACCGCGGTAGGTTTCAATCCAAAAAGTGTTACGATACCCCATGGGTGGCAACCTTTGTTACGATAACTGGTGTTCAAATAAGTGGTGTTAAAATAACTGGTGTTTAAATAACTGGTGTTCACAGAACTGGCTACTTAATTTTCAAGTTTGTCAACTCTGCTTCGAGTTCAATCAAAGTATGAAACTTTTTTCCGAGTTGACTGGCCGTCTGATCCAAATCCGTGATTTGCTCATTGATGCCATTAGCGAGCGCCTGCTGGTTGGCAATTTCAGACGCAATTTCGCCGTGAATGCGCTCGATTGCTGACACCAACTCGACGACGCGGGTTAATTCTAATTGAACCCATTTGCGGGGTGGAATACAGGAGCATTCCCCGGGGTCTGATACCGTCTCCCCATCGAAGCAGCAAGTACCGTCTAATTCAATAACTCGACCAAAACAGCACTGATTTGTTGCAGAACTTTAAAGGTCGATTTTTTCACAGTAGTTTAATAAGGCATTTAACTCACAAGGGTAAGTGCGTGTAAATAGACACGCAACTGGTTTTTTCGTCGATTTAACCCGAGACCGTTTTAGGATTGTCACGTGACAATCAAGGACAAGCTGTAGCGCCTCCGTTGTGCACCGCACATACTTTTTTCATCAATTTTATGCACAACAATAATAAAATAAGTAATGTTGAAAAAAAAGAAAAACAAAATAACTACCCATACGTATTTTATAGTCCTTAAAAATGTGTCCTTGATTGCCATTTGGCAATCCAAAAACGGTCTCGGGCATATGGAGGCCCCGTAGGGCAAAACGGGTATTGGTGACCCCTCTCCTCAACTTTTCCAGAAAATTCGATTGACGGTGTTTTTTTTGCGTAGGTTGGAGATTTCAAACAGCTCTATAGGGGGCCCTGGTGACCCAAATCAATTTCTGAATAGTCAGATCGACGTAGTTTGACGAGCTCTACAACTTGGCTTTACCAGTTTTTTTTGATTTATTGCGAATTATTGTGATTTTTTAAGTGCGTGTTTATTTACACGCATTTCCCCCTTCGGGTTCCCAAAAACTTCTTCCCCCTGAGAATTAAATACAAAACATAAATTATGGAAAAACACTTTAAAATTTCATTAGCCATTTTAATGGAATATTGTCAAATAAGCCCCATGAGGGACACTAATCCCTTAACTGACGTTTTTGTCAAGAACCTAAAACACCCATTATGGAAACAAGGACTGTAGTTAAAACAAGGACTGTACCATCATTGGCTAACGGACCAAAATCATTTTTTTATTAATCGAATTCATTCTAAACCGGCTTTACATTTGCGACAATTTTTAACGAACAACTCCAGGCATAGAAATCATTGTTTTTCAAATTAAAAATTGGTCTAATTCAATAACCCAACCGAAACAGCTCTGATTAGTGGCAAACCTTTAAAATCCAAATTAAGCCAATTAGTTTGATATTTAAAAAACTGATTGCGACTTTCTATGGCTTTCAGTTTCTATCAAGAACATCCGGATGGATCAGACTTCATTATAAATAGATTTTGAGGCTAAACATGATAAGACCAAAAATTTGAGATAATGTGGTTATTTACAGCTTAACCATTCGAACTAAAAACCGCAATTGTGCTGATTAATTCGATTTGTTTGATTTTTTTTTGAAATCATTGTTTAGTTATCAATGTAATAATTCCGTTATTGATTAATATTTCCAAATGTAAATTTAAAAAATTGGTGTTAGAAAAGTTTGGAGGCAAAATACATATAAAAAGCAGCACTTTTTTTAAGAATTTTTCAATAGAATAAAATGATTTTCACTCGAAAAAAAGGCAAAAAACAGATTTTTTTATAGTTTAATCTATTTGATTTAATTAAAATAAAAGAACCCGTTAACCCCCAGCGTATCGAGCCCAGATAGAATGAACATCGGGCTAAAATGGCATTTCAATCTCAAAAAGCCGGATTAACTACCGAATTTTCCCCTACGGGTTACTATACACATGTTCCCCTTGGGAGTTAAATTTTCAATCAATAGGCCACAAAATGATTTTCTAGATGGCCTTAAAACACTATACAAGGCGTCTGCGCATTAAGGGTCGGTTAATTTTTGAAAACGACCCTTACTAAGTACCCTGGCCCTTATTAAGCACACCTAGAATTAGGCGAGTTTAGTGTTGTAAACTGACGTATTTATGATTTGTTTGTGTCTTATATAATTTTATCATTTTTAAAATTAAATGTGTATTGAATACAACGTATTATATTTATAAAAGCTAGTAAAAAATGCCCAAGGGGAACAATGTTAAAATCGGCGACCCTTATTTGGAACAATAATATTTTTGTCAAAAAGCGACCCTTATTTAGCACTACTGACTCTTATTTAGCACTACTGACCCTTATTTAGCACTACTGACCCTTATTTACCACAAGCGACGCTGATTCACCAGGTCCTTATTCAGCACCCCCTCTGTACCAGCTAAACTCAGAAATTAGATTTTTTCTTGTCTTCAAGATTTAGAATAGAAAAATCGAGTTCAAGATAATGAGGTCACTTTCATTAAAACATGGCCTAACCAGAAATTTGGGATAATGTGGTTATTTACAGTGGAAAATTCAAACTAAAAACCGCAATCAACCGAATTCCAATTTGTTTAACTCCTTGGTTCCATTTGTTTTCGTTCACTTGCGTTTTTTTAAGTTTCATAACAATTTGTACGATGAACAGTTCCATTTATTGTCATAGTTTAAATACCGAGTAATTGGCACTTATCGTCCTTATCGTGAAGCACAGTTCACATAACTCGGCCACGAAGTTTGGACGCAAAGTGTACAAGTTAACCCGAAATCCATTTTTATGGAACGTGTACTTTATCAGTTACTTGTTATTTTGTTTTGTATGCAATGTACACAGGGTGCGCAATTAACGGGCAGGTTTTGGCTCGAAAGTTTTTCAGAGAAATCGCTCATACAATTCCCACTGAACGGTCCTATTTGCAGTGAATGGACAGATTTTCAAGAATTTCAGGAAAATTGTTTCCGTTAAGAAACCGCGGGAACAACAGGATCCCGCGGGACCCATTTCCTACACTGCTCTCAAGGGTCCGTTTGATGTGGCGGTATCCCCATTTTTCCGTTCGGAAAAATGTTTTAGTGCATGTGTAAATTACGATTATAGTATAAAATGGCCCCAAGGTTCTGGTAGTTTCGATAAAACTTTGTATTGATAGATTGTGGGAAAACCTAGTTGTATTAAAATTTGAGAAAATTTTGCTCATTTGTCCCCTACGAGTTAACTGCGTACCCTGTGTAGGCAAAATCAGCGTATAAAACTGTTTATACAAATAATTTTAGATATTAGCTGCGCTCATATTTTTTTGAAAAACCGCAAAAATTTTTTTTTCTCGGTCTAAAAGTTTTTCTCTAAGCCATACTTGATACCTTAGTTTTTTTTTCTAGAAGTAGTTTCCATCATAAATACTTTCTACGCGGCGTTTTACATGAATTTCCGCCGTCTTTTCCCCGCATTTTTAGATGATATTCGAGAAAGTTCCGCTGTCAAAGTTTTTTTGTTTTGAAACATTACTGAAAGCAAACGTGTTTGAGAACAAACGATAGCAAGCATATGTCAGAAATAAAAAGCAAAAACGTTTCCAAACGAATTTATTTGTATACCAAAAAAAGCCAGACAAAATGTTAAGTCTAGTCCGTGAGCGGATTTTTTGCAATACGTGTACAATAAGCGTATTATTTATTTTTCAATTTATATTACAGGAGCAACAAAGTCAGCGCGGTAACTCCTTGTTGCATTTATACACAACTGAAAAAACATGTTTCCTGAATTAATCCATTCTAGTTGGGTTTATTAAATGGAGATGCGCCAAATCACTTAACTTGTTTTGCGTTTTGTCAAATAACTAGGCCAATCACGTCTGAAATATATTTTATCCGATAAGACATCGACACATTCGTCTTAAAGCCGGGGTTGACCCGAACACAGAAATAGGTCGGGTAAGACCCGTGCCCGTGTCAAAAGCGGGTCAAAAACCGGGTCTGAAACGCACAAAAAATTCACTAAAATTCACAATTAATAAAAATTCACGAAAATGCACAATAATTCTGGTAAAACTGGTAAAGCCAAGTTGTAGAGCTCGTCAAACTACGTCGATCTGACTATTAAGAAATTGATTTGGGCCACCAGGGCCCTCTAGAGAGCTGTTTGAAATATCCAACCTACGCAAAAAATACAGCCAATGGAATTGTCTCGAAAAGTTGAGGGGGGTCACCAATACCAATTCTGCCATACGAGGTCTCTTTATGTCTTAAATCGACGAAAAACCAAGTCGTGTGCATATATACACACACTTCCCCCTGCGAGTTGAACAAAAAATAATCTTAACAAGCATTTCAACCGAATACGAAAACCTGATCGATGATAACTCTTATCAATTTCGAGCTATTACGAAAATAAATGAAAACAGTGCTGTTTGGTACTGTTGGAGCGCAAGAGTTAAAAACACCCAGGTAACTTTATAATGTTTGATATGAATATATGAAATGGTAAGTTCGGCGAACTTTTAGATGCTTCTTTCAACGTTTTTTATAGAAATGTCTAAATCGTTTTCGATAACAGTCAAATTCCTTCAATTTTAATCCCCTAATTGCTACCTATATTGTGTAAATATACCGGTTACCTAAAGTTTGGTATGGGTTTAGTTTACGGGTGCAACTTAAATCTAAATTATTACCAAATCAAAACTTGATATTACGCAAATTTTATGGCTCTATCCTTAATTTTCCCATAACTGCTTCGGTTAAAAAACGTATCGTAAAATAATGAAAAGGGGATTATTTGGCTTGAAAAGGGCCTAAGGTTCTAGGTAGTTGCCGTTATAACTTACCCAGCACGGGAAAATTTACACAAATTGCTTTAAAATAACCAAAATTGTCAGAATTTGACGACAAAAATTAGGGAAAATATTGAAATTTTAAAATATTTAAAAATTGCCGTAAATTTACGGCAATTTTCACGTTTTTCGGGGATTTTTGGGAACCCGTAAGGGAAAATGCGTGTTTATATACACACAATTAAAAAATTCTCAATATTTCAAAAAAACTGGTAAAGCCAAGTAGTAGAGCTCGTCAAACTTCGTCGATCTGACTCTTCAGAAATTGATTTGGGCCACCAGGGCCTCCAAGAGAGCTGTTTGAAATCTCCAACCTACGCAAAAAAAATACCGTCAATCGAATTTCCTCGAAAAAGTTGAGGGGGTCAGCAATCCCCGTTTTGCCCTACGGGGCCTCCATAGGCCTTAAATCGACGAAAAAACAAGTTGTGTGTCTATATACACGCACTTCCCCCTGGGAGTTAAGAATACTAATTTACGAAGTTTAGTTTCTTATTGATCTCAAATTATGTTTTTTGCAACGTTCGAATAATTCGTCTAAACCATTCAGCCACCGAAACGTAATTTTAAATAAATCTCGAATTTGTAACCTTAATTTTACCAGACTTGTTTGATGTACGGTAAAAAAGAAATGATGACATAAAATTAGAATTGCGGCTATTATTACCGCAGCATAAGTGCCGTTACCGCTAATGCCTAGTTCAATATGCTTAACGCGCCACCAGAAACAAATTTTATGCCTAATGCCTTTTCGGACACTTCGTCAAAGTATAACTTCTAACTCTAGTATCGTTTCTGACAAATTATTTTTATACAACTTTTGGACATTTTTAGTTCTTTTTTTGTTTGAATAACCTATAGAATACTTTTTCGGAATATTTTTTGAATTTTTTTCGAATGATTTTTGAATAATTTTTCGAACCTTTTATAATACACCACCTAACCATTTGACTTAACACCATTTGGCTTAACAGTTTGTATTTGACTTAACAGTTTGCAGTTGAATTAACATTTTTTTTGTCCTTTTTTGTCTTTTTTTACAGCATTTGCGCCTACGCCCTTGGGGTTTATCACGCCGCCTGAGGGTTTATCAGNTATGATAAGCACGCATTTTCGTTTCTCTCAAACTCGCGCCTATCCTATTTTGTCGTTTTACGAGTTTTGGCGCTTTCTGACCGTAAAACGCCCCCCTCATGGTCGTTATGTTGGGGAATTATCTGGCATTGGATATTTTCTTCTCATTTATCATCAATACCCATACACTACTCCATATTCGCAAGTACTACTCCATATTCGTACTCCATATTCTCAATCTATCCAATTTCTAACTTTGTAGTTCTAACTAAGCTCTTATAAAAAAATATCCATCTTCGAAATCTGCAGTTCCATTTAAGTTACCCTTCATAAAAACCAATTGTAAGTTAGGTTCATTAACCCCTGTGACTCCTAGAGTTAATATAGCCCGAATCTAAACCCAATAAATCCATTTTGGCTCTTTGAATAATATTCGCATGAATTTTAGAAACGGCCGATAATTATGAACAGAGGGTCCAGAGTTGAAGAATTGCCCTCATATTCTATATCATTTACAGTATATCATATACTGTATATACTGTATATGCAACAATCATACAATAACGGCCATACCAGGCAGACATTTGTTCATTATCAGCCATAATTTGTGGCTACTTTTCTTTGAAAATTTAACCTTTTAAGTACAAGTATAAACACATTTCAACATTATTTTATGGGCACTATAAATTATAATTTATAATCGAGTTTCTGCATAATTTAAGAACAAAATCCGTTTACGACGCGACCATCGAGTTAATATTACGTTATAACGCGTTATCGTTTTTCTTGCACACATTGACCTGATAACGGCGCAGGACACAAACTATACTGTCCATATATAGTGTACTAAAATATCACTTGTTGAGTAATAACCCTCAGAGACCAATCAGACAAAAAGTCTCTGGTAAAACAATCATAAAACTATGAAGTTTGTCACTGGGTTTTTTGGCAAATCAACCTCAGTGTTTCAATAGGCCCAAAGCCCGAACCTGTCTCAACCTTGGTTACACTTTGTCCAGGTTAGCACAGAAAAACAAGAGATCAATATTTACTGTGTATTAAAGTGAACATTTGGTCCAATAACTTTAAAATTAAATTTATAACTAAACGTTCCACAGTACCATTAACAAGTTTAAACCCAGATGAAATATGGGATTTATTTTGAATCTATTTGAAAAATGCTATTCCAAACAAAAAGTGTTATTTCATATAAAAATTTGAATTTCAAATGGATTCAAAAAAAAATTTTTTAAGTGAAAAATATACACGCTATTTATGGGAACCAAATTAAACTCATCAAATTAGGAGTAAACACTTTGCTATATAGTCAACGGTAACTAGTTTCATCCATTGTGTACTGTTAACCATATACTGGTTACTGGTAGATATTAAGTTTAAATTTTAAATCTACCATGGGATCTCCGTTATTAGTATAACGTTATCCCCACGCAACAAGTACTGGCAAGGCCTACGCATCGAGCCGACCGCCTGCCGAGTTAAAACGGTATATATGGGACCGTTATAATGCGTTATTAACGCTGTGCGTGATACGAACAGTCGAAATCATACCAAATATCACATAATTGCATGTGGCAAACGGAGTAATATAATATTACTCGTTGTTAATTAACCTGTTTAATAAGACTATACTGTAAAGTCTATACAGTATGGGGTATAACAAAGTTTTCGCCGCTTTTTCAAATCTTGTATTNAAGTTTAGACTTAGGTGAAATCTCACTTGAAAAATTATATTTCCAACAAAAATTAAGTTTGTGACACACGGAGAAATATTACTCGTGGTTAATTAACCTGTATATCAAGACTATACAGTATGGGGTATAACAAGGTGCTCACCGCCTTCCAAAATTTGGTTTACTTAATTTTAAAATCAAAAAGCGATGAACACCCTACTCCACCCCACACGACAAATGTCTGATGAACATTCACAAAACAGTAAATTTCGTCACTGTAGACTTGACAGGTTAAATCGACTATGTGACATAGTCTATGTCACAGCTGTGCCGAAGCCAGACTGTGCATCATTATATAAAGGTGGCGCTGTTTATAACTCTCTTATGCAGGAGTTTATAAATTAACAGTTTAATATGATTTGAGAACCAACGGTACAAAAATTTTGTAAAAATTGTACTCTAACTGCGCTTCATCGCAGTTCGCCAGTGACCGAAAAGCCAAAATGGCCTTGAGTGTTTTCATCACCGAAGTGTGTCACAGAGTTAAAAATCCAACATGTGAACAAGCAAAATAAGGAATCATCAATATAAAATAAATTATGACTGGTCACTCTATACAGTACAGTATATAACCATTTACAACTGCATAGCAACTTCAAGGCATAATTGTGTCCCTATTTTGGATGTTACATACGGCAAGGTAGAAACTATTAATAGTAAATGCAAAATTTCTGCATGTGTGACATTAGAAAACACAAACGCGGTCATAACCTTTATCACTTCTAATACATTAAAATTATTAATTTAAAATTCAGGGAAGAAATTTAAAATGATTGAAAAATTCAAGCAAAATATAAGTCATATAATTTNTGAAAACAGCGCAACTTGACAACAATGAAAACTTAAAAGTTAAAACGGCGATAACTTTAAAACAGCGAAAAATCAGAAATTTTTTTCACCGTTTCGGATTTTCGCCCTTTTTAAGTTTCATCTTATTTTTTGGATTTGACGTAGATTACGTTGGTGAAATATAAAAAATTGAAAAAAGAGACACGTTTTGGCGCTATAGAGCATTTCAAAGGCCATTATCAGGTTTCTTCATTTCTCGGAGTTTTCTGTTTTCGGTCACTGCCTTCTGCGGATATAACGACCCTTGTTTTTTGACTATTTTAGAGTCGTTTCAAAAAAGTCTGACCCTTAATTGGCACATCCATAATTTATTGACCACTAAAACTCATGGATAAACGTTTTTTTCGGCCAACGGCTTCGTGAAAAAATACCTTTTTGAATTGAAAAATGCAAAGAATTCGACAATTTGATTTGTACAACAACGGTTTTTGTAAAATTTGTCAAATCATTTTGGAGATACAGAATGAGTCGGCGGTCGATAATTGCTATCGATAAGGGCACATCGTAATATCCGTTTATAACCGCATAAACCGTTTCGCCCGGACAACAGAGTTTGAAATCGGTTTCGGTTTTCACAGATATTTAACAAAATTACACGAATTATAGACATTTTTTCACAGGGACCCTAAAATGTTTTGAAATGGATGCAATAAATATAAAAGCCTAACACACGTAAATTTGAAGAGTTTATAAATTATATGAAGCTTTATTTTCACGACCTTCGAGCGTCACATGGGTTAATATATGCCAAACTAGGACGTTTTTGATCAAAAAATAACCNCGGATACTCCCTTAAGCAGTGTATTTCAATTGTCACAAAAGTCTTACAAGTGCATTGTATTATAAAATCATAACAAATCCCACGAAATTGATGCTAATCACCAAAAGATATGAAAACCACTACAGGGGGTCCCAAGGTAAGAGCTACTTTCTCGATTTTCAAGTGCAAAAAACCTTACTTTCAGGGCCCTTACTCTGGTGTTCTCCTGTATAGATAAAAAAATCATTACACAAATATGTTTTTAAATTGGAGTTTTATAATAGGAATTTTTTCCTATAAAATTTCCCTATCAGACATAGGGTTAAATCTTCTTCGATTTCCACTTATCTTCGTTAAAAAACGCTTTTTTTGGCAAAAACCAAATTTCGTGGCCGTATTTCAAACTCTGCCGGAAAGAACATTTGTCGATATTCAATTGCGAATCGTGCGAGTTCAATTCCAGCTGGAACACGTGTGCCACTTGGCACGGATATTGACGTTGGCCCAGTCAGTTTGGGCCGCTCTCGTCTCATGTTGTAATGAATAATAAATAGACGTGACTCCTCAAAATCGTCTGACTTGGCGATTATTTTGTAAATTTTGGTCATTTGATTATTCAGACGGAGTGAGTCAC
>SCLG01000270.1:6328-20972 GCA_004367875.1 Oikopleura albicans
TTTTTTTCATTTTTGATTTATTCAGGAATGTCCCGTCCTTACAATAGTCTGCATTTTAGATTATCTTTTCTCCACTTCGCAAAAGGATTAGAATTCTATTAAACTTGAAGCTCTTTACCAAAAATGAGGTTTACTCAATGGGATTATTAAATTTTCATAGTGGTTGAAGTCGTAACCGAAATATATTTCGGAATTGAATCTGGAAATAAATTTTAATCATCGGGCAGCCTTACCCGGGTAAAACTATATTTTGTTTCATATTAAAACGGGTTTCATCATCTGGGACATCCTAACTTAACTCGACCACGGATATCGTGCCATTTTTGGCCACAACGAAAATTTAATTTTTACCATACATTTGAACAATGCAATACACCGGGTGCGCATTTTAACGGCGGGTTTCGCGACAACAAAACACGCCCGATAACTTCGTAGGGTGCCCGATAACTGCGCTGGGCGTAGGCGAAATAGGGGAAACAGATGCAAAAAAAAAATGCGCAATACCAAATTGTCATTATCCACTGACAGACCTGCCCGATAACAGTACGAGCGGGTCAGCCTGCCCGATAACTAGACTACGTTGGATAAGTGGGTTTTTAGAAAAAAATGCTAGCGGAACAATCTGAAATTTCCCATAATGTAATTTACAAATAGTAATTTTAGTTTTTAGATAATTTGTGTAGTGATCATCTTTGGCTGTTTGATTATTTCGGAGTGTGGTCGAATGCTCATTTGGAAATTTCATCAGTTTTTTCTCTCGTCAAAAGTGTGGCTTTGGAGTTCATCGTGCTGGACGAGAAGCAAATCGCAAATTAGCCAAGGATTTGGACTTTGTCCTGATATTGAAGTCGAGGGCTGGATCGAAGCGCAAACATAACTTCATAACAATTAATACTTTGACTCCATTCCTCCTCACTAGGCATATATTTTTGCATCGCGGTCTTTCGGATAAAAGAGTCACCGAATAAAACGCTTTTGGGGGAATTTAAATGAATTTGTGCTTTCTATCATGCAATGTGCCAAAAAAGTTTGTTGCCAAAAAAGTTGTTTTTTTGGAAATTTTAATGAATTTGTGGGCTCACTCACCAAAAACTTTTTTGAGAGATCAAGTTTTTAGGTGAAAAAGGTTTCCCCGAAAAAAGCTTTCTTCGGATAACGTTTGCTCCCAAAGACCGCGATGTCACTTTTTTGAAGTCAAGATGTATTTGAATGCTTTGATTTTAAATACGAATTTATCTTCTGATATGAAAAATAAGACATAAAACTGAAAATATTAGGGTCATAATGAACATCTATATTAGTATAACTAATATTAATAAATATGATAAAATTACGCCGCGGTATTAACTCGGGGACTCCTCATCGGTCACCCGTAAGCTTAATTAGCATGGTCCAGTTATTATAATATCTATCATAAGTAAAAATTACAATTGCGTACTTTCGGGTTTTCTATTAACTCCCAGGGGAAGTGCGTGTATATAAACACACGACTTGTTCGCCGATTTAAGGCATATGGAGGCCCCGTAGCCTACGGGCCGTAGGTCAAAACGAGTATTGCTGACCCCCTTCAACTTTTCGAAAAATTACTGTGCGGTGAAAGGTTNAACACACATTTTTAATAAACCTTTCACCGCACAGTACATTGACGGTATTTTTTGCGTAGGTTGGGATTTCAAACAGCTCTCTAGGGGCCCTGGTGGCCCAAATCAATTTCTGAATAGTCAACTCGACGTAGTTTGACGAGCTCTACAACTTGGCCTTACCAGTTGTTTTTTTAATTATTGCAAATTATTGTGAATTTTTTAAGTGCGTATTTATATACATACATTTTCCCTTACGGGTTCCCAAAAACTCCTTCTCCCTGAGAGTTAACATATAATATATGAGTATTTTTCAATGATGTAACTGCCCCCATTTTATTCGTTACTTTTCAGACCCCGTCAGAATATTCAAATGCATATTGAAAGAAAGTTGTAAACTTGTAAATTTTTCAGGCCTTGAACAATAAAAATCCACTTTTGTAAATAAATATTTATCGCTTTTATTAGCGAAATATACCAATTTTGTAATAAGTTTTTTTCTGAATATCGTTCGGCCACTCTAAACATGACCAGTTAAAATGATAAAAGAATAGGCTAGGCAACATGATTATACACCAGTTGTACGGTTATCTTTCGCAAATCATGTCGGAAATGACGAAAGATAACTGAAAGTAGGCTAAAAATGAAAGATATCCGTACGAAAGATAACTTTACAACTGGTGTATTATGTTTAGAATTTTTGGGATTTGATTAACATTGATTTCCAATTATTTGCTCAACCGCCTTACACCCATTATGTTAACAAAATTCCATTATGATAATAGTTTCTGAAGTTTGATGGTGTTAACATAACGGGTAATGTGGTGTACGTGAATTGACTCCCCAAGACAGTAATCGCCATACTACCCCTTATCCTTTCTTTACTGCTCTTTTTCATAATTAATAATTTAATCGGCTAATATTAAAACATTGCTTGAAACACTAACACTCAAAAACTCTATTTTCGGAATATACTAGTAACTGTCCAAAATTTATCAAATTCATTTGTTCACAAAAATGTTCAGTCCGCAGCCTGCGGACCGCAGGAGTTAACGTTACTTTTTTTTCCGAATAAGTCATTCCGATTTTTTGCATAAAGTTTGATCATGATTAGTTTTGCTTAAAAATAATATTTGTGTTTTGTCCACGGCTGTAAATATTCCTTTAGTATTCTGTATATAAGATACACACCCTTCTTCGAATAGAGTATTTTGGTGGTAGCCGCTTGAAACAGCATGTCCTGTCATGTGATCACCTAAACGGCCTTCATCTGTATATTAAGACGCAATCAATCCTTACTACCACTTATTGCATATTTTATAGATTGCATATTTCCACAAAAAAATCGTATAAATTGGGAAATATTTGCAAATAAAAAAAATACATATCTGATGTGCAGCCTCAGTAGACGTGCACTATTGGGTTTTTGAATGTGCTAATCAGCTTGGGATCGGGTTATCTGGGGTGTATTTGAGTTTATTGAGAAACTCGGTTGTATTTGCGTTTTCCGAGAAACTTGGGATTATTTTGAAAAACAAGTCAAAATTTATACACCTGAGTTTTCCGAGAAACTCCGGTGTAGTTTGAAACACACACAAACACACCCGAATTTCTCTCGAAACTCATATACGCCCGAGTTTTCGGAGAAACTCAAATACAACCGAGTTTTTCGAGAAAGTCAAATACACCGGAGATGACTCCTTTTCAATCAGATTAGGTATTAATCATAGGGGCTATAAAGCAGTTATAGACTATAACTTATACTTTTCGATCTACCAAGTATTTTTTTTCCCAGTTGAACGTAGTAAATATTACTAAACTTTCTTTATTTTTGATGTTGTCAATACACACGTACGCTCAAACCTGATAAATTAGCCCCAAAACAAGTTAACCTAATATTTTTTTCCGTTTTTGTGTTTTTTTAACCAGTTATCTTTTGTAGGTTAAATTTTAGACTAAAAACTATAGCTAAGCAAAGACATCAAAAACTTATTAACAGTGTAATTGGTTCAAAATGGTACCAAAGGTGCTGCTTTAGTAGATGAGAACATACAGAACATTGAATATTTTATTTTTCCATCCAGAATATGCATGTAGAATAGAATATCCTCTTTTTGTTCAAATATAATTAGAACATAATGCTAACTGCTGTGATCTTATTTTGAGAAATATGACAGATAAAACAGATTTGTTCGAAAACTGGATTTAGAAATACACCACCTACTTGCTTAAAGGTACAGTCAATTGACCGGCGTACGAACTACCTACTTTAAGTAACAGTTCTACTTAAAGTAACAGACTGTTACTAACAGTTTTTTGTTGCATTTTTGGGTTTCCTGAGCATGTAGGTGGAACTGTTACTCTAAGCAAGTAGTGCGTAGGCAGAACAATTGAATCATACTTTAAGCAGGTAGGTGGTTAATTGGTCCATTTTTAATTATTAAACCCTTTATGATGTAAAAAATGTACAAGTGGTAAGGCATATACAATTTAAACAAAGGAAATAGAGCCATTATTTCGACACACTATTGTGCCAAATTATCCCGTATTCTAATTCTACTTTTCTATGACAGTCTGTACCTTAGCCATATTTATTTTGAAGAGAATGATATCAAACAAAAATTATCAACTTTTACCTAAAAAAGGGTTAACTCCTGCGCTCTCATCTTTAATTTCCCAACAAAACCAATTGTGACTGTCTCCCAATTAACAGAAGTTGATGGGTTTACAAATACATCAAAAGTCTGTTTAATCAAAACAGATCCATTTGGTCCAGTCAGGGCTCAAGTGTTTAGTAAAACCAATCATTACGAAAAAATTATTTCTACAATTTAGCGAACAAAATGGTTGGCAATTTTACACCCTTTAAATTACTTACCATTTACACCTCGGTGGTCTTCAAAATTTTATCTGTTTAAACAATTCATTGTAAATAAATATTATTCAGAAACGAAATAACGTATAATTTATACGGTATAAATCACGTTTTTCATATGATATGATTGTTACTTAATTATTGTACTGGAATACTGTCAGTAGAATACTGACCAAAAAGTGCAATTATCAAGCGAGGGGATCCGTTGTGCTAAACGGACATTGTTGGCCCTTATCAACTTATTAAACAAATAAGAATGGCGGTATTTCCGATAATTTCTGCTAACCCGAAGGTTAAATAAAAACCGGTTAAAATTACCGGTTTCTTAACAGTCATGCGCATATTGGGCAGCTAGCTGCCCATTTTCACTTTATTTCTAAATAAAAAGAGAACGGTTTGTGATAATTAAAAACGGACAACCGATTTGAAATCAAAATATGGGAGAAAAATATTTTTTTTTGAAATTTTTTTTTACGTTTGGGTCCGTGGCGGACGAGGGTTAAGATTGAAAATCACTCCAGTAAGAGAAGAAGAACAGGGGTTCAAAATAAAATAATAATAAAAAAAATCCGTTCATTGTTTGGCGCACTAGAGCAAATTGGGTAGCTAGCTACTCCATATGCGCATGACTGTTACAGTTGTATAGTAAACTCGATGTGCATGACTGTTGAATTTCGCTGAAATTCACCACCGAAGAGTTTCAGATATCATTGAACATGGTGGTAACTTTGGTTTTGTTGATTTTTGTTCTCCAGAGTCTTGTAGAGCTTATAGGGAGATTTTGAAAGAACGGTTTTTAGTCTCTTAGCTTTTCTTATATAAAACGTTTTGCGCTTCATTTTAAATGAATACTAATAGTAACGCCAAACTCTTAAATCAAACGTTATTCCTAATAGGATGAATATTGTTCTATCTGACGAATCAACTATATTAATGTTTACCAAAATATTTGCCCAAGTTCTTGGCATCATTGTGCCCTCTTATAAACAAAGCCATACAAATGACAAAATTATTTAACGGAGAGATAGAAAATGGTGACATTGCAGGTCGCGTTTTAGTAAGATTTGTTTACTTCTTAGATAAAAAAAAAGTCTAGTTGTATGACCAGTGAATCAGTTTACTATCGGTGAAGAACTAAATTTCGAGTTGTGACTCATTAATTATGAGACCGAACTAATTATATCTGAAGTACAGTCATATCGCCCTTTTCTTTACAGCCGGTTTCTTAACAAAAGTCCTGTTTCTTGACAGATTTTAGACCCAATGACTCATATGGTCGGTGTCGCCTTTTCTTGGAAAATTTCCATATTTTGATAATTTTCTCAAAATCCATATATGAAATTTGTTAAAATTTTATTAACAAGTTTTTTACAAAAATATATTTTACTAGTTTTACGAGTATTTGATTGTTTCATATTTTAATACATTTAAATACATTGTTTCAAGAGAAATGTTCCTCAAGACTGTATTTTCAACGTTGAAAAATTGGTCGAATAGTCGGTGCTCCGAAATCTCGACAAATTGCCTTTTTCTTGACATTTTAAGCCCTATGAGTCATGCGAAGGTGTCAAGAAAATGGCGATAGGACTGTGATTTGGCCAAAGATTTTCAAGAAATAAAAATACTCAAATTGATTATCAAAATTTGTACTAAATTAAAAAAAAACAGTCGTATTTGGCCTCAACACCGGTCCGGCTGCAAAGCATATACAAATTCTAAGGGAAATTTTAGTCGAAAATTGTTCTGAAAAATTGTTTAGGAAAGGTTTGGTCAGTTTTTATGGAAAATTCTCCTATAGAAGGAAGATTGTCCTTGAAAAATGTTCTCGAAAAGTAATCACCAATAATTTATTTTTCAAGGTGGTTCTCAACTCTTGGTCATACTATCATTTTTCTTAATGGTGAAAGTTTGAATCTTAAAAAACACACACAAGTATATTCTATATTTCGGAAGCGTCGTTTTTACACAGCGTGCGACTTTCGCGAACAATTTTCGTCCAATAAAGGGCCGCGCAAACAAACATATACCGAACTTTGAGGCCAGTGCATCATGTACTCAGGACCAAAACTTTCCTCGTGCTAAAATATTACAAGGTATAGAAGCAGATAGTAGGGACTGGCCTTGGCTTGCACGATTACAGGTAGAAACGACTACAATGCGTTTTGATTACCCTTATATATCCAAGGGAACATGTGGAGCAACAATTATTGCAAATCACTTCCTTGTAACAGGTAATCACCATTTAACTCCGAGCGTCCCCATACTCCCAGTAAAGAACATTTAGTTTTTAACTCTTGACTTTTAATACGGTACATTATCGTTAATTTACAACTACAGCGCGGGCAGTTATCTATCAAACTTGACTGCAAAACATGCGAGATAAAAATGCGGCATATGGCATCCCGTATGCGGCATACAACATTTCCAACAAAAAAGGCAAGATAAGCTTTATTTGTAAAAATAATTACGCATAACGTTTGCGGATGCTTAAAAAGTTCACCAGATAGCTGCGCCAATGAGTGTTGCTACCAGGCTTCGAAAAACCAAACACATAGAAATAATCTGGAATAGTTAGACTGTATATGTATATACCGTATGGCCCATACGGTATGGGGACGCTTAGACTGTAAGGTTTTGAGCAATTTACATATGATTTGAAACGCTATTCTGGCGTCACTGCTGTAGTCTGAGTGTCCTCATACCGTATGGCCCATACGGTATGGGCTACACGGTACATGTAGCTTTTTTACATGTATATTCAGCCGCCCATTGCTGTAAAGGAGCAACTGGAATTAAGGCTGTTTTGGCTGACGATAGGGTAGATGAAATTTCCGGAAAAGAATTCACCGTCACCATGGATTTGGCAAAAATGAGAATTCATCCAAATTATACTGACACAACCGATGGTTCAAGTAAGTACAATTTTAGCGGCAGCGCGGTTTTTGCATGAAAAAGTTTTTCGAGGAAATAGTTTTTCAGGAAAATTTCTTGAAAAACCTTTTCTCCGAGAAACGTTTTCCCTGATAAACCCCTTTCCTGGAAAAACTTTTTCCTTGAATAAGGTTTTCTTCGAGAAACTTTTTTTCCGAAAACCACAATAGCGCATTATGGGCAAATTAATAATAGCTCTTTGGAGAGGCATATATTAATTTTCCCGGAAAAATTTTTCTTCCAAAAACTTATTCCTCGAAAGTCTATTTTTGGATTTTCTTTGAATGACGTTTCTTCGAAAGACGTTTTCCTCAAAAACCTTTTGTTGGAAAGACCGCGCTGCCCAATTTTAGCTATAAAATCACGTGAATTAATCTGATTAATTGACAATCATACGGTAATTAGTCTATTAATAACAGAAGTTTTAGAATATAACTTTGACATTTGCCTTCTTCAATCTGATGAAGATCTTATTAACTACCCGGGCTGGTCGTCCGATGTCAGGGAGTCGTGTGAGTACAATAAAGACTGTACACTTGTTTCGTGCCTTGCCGTGGGAGATGCCCAACCCAGTCCAGGGGATGCCTGTTGGATTGCAGGATTCGGAAAGACAAGAACTCACGGTGGATCGTCGGCCACACTTCAACAATCAGCAGTTAATTTGTTTTCGAAAGAATACTGTATCGCAAAGGCGGCAAGGTACTATAGAAAGCATTTGCGGGACGACGAGCTTTGTGCTGGCAATCCGGATAATAACAATGACGGAAAGACCGACCATGGTACTGATTCCTGTCAGGTTGGCTGATTAAACTGGCAAACAAAATGAATGGCACATTTAAGGTTAAAATTTGGTCAAAGCGACATGAATCGGTTTGTTCTACTATACGGTATTGTCTATACCGTATAGACTATACCGCAAGCCGAATAACGGCATGTTTTACACAATCACGTCGTTACCCATTAACCTTCAAACACATGTTGCGGAAGATTGTCCGCACTGACATATAAAACGCGTTTTTTTTACATTTTATTTTATTAAATGTAACGGCATTGAAAACCAACATAGAATAATCGATTCCAAAGTCGGAGAGCAAATAAAAATAAAAATTTTATTTCCGTAATGAATATTAATTAGTCATTCATTGGAGCTAGGAAACCTTAAAAAAGAGGTTATTTGCAATTAGTAGTTATCACGCACATTTTTTTCTCTGTCATATTTTTTCAAAAATGTTGAGTAGCCAACGGTCCAATAGCCTGCAAAAAATGAACCCCGTAGGTCATCCGGTTAACCGTTGGTGAATTTGTGGTTTTGTGGTCAAATCGACCAAAAAGTGTCCAAGGGTGGTCGGAGAGCTTTCGAGAGTATGCTCATTCGATTCAGGACCATTAATTTGCCTATACTGAGAAATTACGTAGATACTAACACCAAGAATGATGATGCGGACAATCTTCCGCATCTGTGTTCACGGGACCTATTAAAATATGTGTTTGAAGGTTAACACATTTTTTGGTACTTTTTATTGATACGGTCACTTTTATACGCAATTATGAAAAGTTGAACTATTTTCAGTTTGACCAGCCAACGGTTAGGGTGATTCTGGCGGACCACTCATTTGTGATGTAAATGGTAGACCAACATTAACTGGTATCATTTCATGGGGCCGAGGCTGTGGTCGACGAGCTTCACCGGGTGTCTACGCAAATGTTACCTACTTTTACGATTGGATGTACGATATTGTTGCTCCTACCCTGCTTGTGTCACCAGATACGACAACAACTACAACAACCACGGCCACAACTACGTCCACAACTACGACTACTACTACTACTACAACAACCTCAACAACAGTTGGCATACTGGGCAGAAGAGTTGGAGATAGCTGTAGTCCTAACGCAATTTATGTCCTTCATTCAGATTTTTATTTATCGTACAAATCAAAAGCATTTGAAGGTCGTTTTGAGGTGACCCAGGACATCAATGGTCAACCAGTTGGCTGTCCAAACTAAATTTTATTAATCGAAAAATACGAAAGAACGCCGGGAATTCACGTGAAAAGCTTAATTATTCATGTTTACTTGGGTGAATTTCTCAGTTTTATCTCCCATAGACTATGGGCCATAGTCAATTACTGACGTAATACATGCGTAAAAACGCTAGCTTTTAACATTTTTATTTTCGACAGCCTACCAATCAGCTTTTAAAAAGAAATACTTCAGTCTTTATATGTATATTATCTGGAATCCGGCTAAATCTGTTTATCAGTTGTCAAGAAGTCGATCACCTATATTTCGGTCTACATTTACACCCTCATCTTACAGTGTATACTTTGAGTCAAATAGACTAGCACACGCATGTATAACTAATTCTGAAATTACTTGGACATTAAAAAGAGGACGAAATACACCAGCGACGGATATGAAAGTATCGACTAGTAAGAAATTTGAACTTTTCTCCGATAAGTTGAATCCACTCCCATAAGTTATGCCCCATATGATTACACAAAATTTGTATCTTATTTATATATTGTATGAAAAAATGATACAGAGGGGTTGCTAAATAAGGGTCTGCTGAATAAGGGTTGCTTGTGCTAAATAAGGGTCGGTAGTGCTAAATAAGGGTCGATTTTTTCGATAAAAACATTATTGCTCCAAATAAGGGTCGCTGATTTTAACATTGTTTCCCATCGGCATTTTTACTAGTTTTTGAGCCTTTGATAAAAATAATAAGTGTAAATTGTGTTCAAATTGAGTATTATACTTAAATGAAATTGATGAAACCATGTATAAAAGGCAAAAACATAATTACGTCAGATTACAACACTAAAATGCCTAATGATGGTTGTGCTTAATAAGGGTCCTTTTTCAGAAATCGTTAACCGACCCTTAATACGCACACTCCTTGTAATTAAAAAATAGATTTTAGCGCTGGAGAGCAAAATTCAATTCAAAATTATTCGTAATGATGTTCAAGATTTATTCTAATTAATTGCACTTTAGGCCCGGTTGAAGATGATGGCGACTGCGGCACATTTGTGAATAGAGACAGATATGGTAGTATTGACATGTATGACAGAGACACTAAATACAAAAACAAAGAAGAATGTGATTGGTTTTTTGAACCCAAATGCTCCACGATTCAATATAAGGTATGATTTATTGAGATATTATTTCATGACTACGAATCGTGACGCAAATACGAATTTTTTTGCCCTGGTAACCCATCCGTTGTGTGGCGCGCGCGAGGGCTCAAGAACCTTGAGCCAATTACAGCCGTTTCTGGAGAAAGCGTCCAATACTCGCGCGCCTATTGGATAATTTGTTTCGTCTTTTATACTACTCAAAGCTAGTTCTCTACTAAGAACCAATCACGGTAAACGACATACAGGGACATTCTGCGGATTGTTCAACGGAGAAAAAAAAAGTTCGCATTTGCGTGACAATCTGTAGACATGGTGGACTTCAAATGTCCACTTGAAGTTCAAGTCTTAAACCAAACGAGTTGAAAATTTTGATAATTGTAATTTATTTTTGTTAAATGGGATACATCATAACTTGTTTGTTATTTTATTAGTTTACCGAACTAGACGTTGAATCAAATGAATATTGTGACTACGATATGGTGCACATTGGTTCCAGCAGGTACTCGTTTAGCGATGATATCGTGAAGTTCTGTACAAAAGGCAAAAATTACTCACCAGAGGGCTACAAAAGAAATGGTAAAAAATCACTTCATGCAGCGAATACATGGTTTGACCACTCAATTCGAGCCGAAAGGGGCGGAGGGTTTCCCGTTGCGTTTGTTTCCGACGGTTCTGAAGCGTTTCACGGGTTTAAGTTTCAATGGCGATGTAAATGAAGTTGTCGAACAAACTGTATCTGTATCATTAAAGTTCATCATAATTTATAAATTACGCTATATAATATACCCTATATTCTTTGTAGTTGTTCTTTCCATGTGATTTTCATTATGTTATTAAGGATGGGGTCGTACCCGTTGTGTACAAACGGTGGCCCGACGTAAGGGTACCGGTTGTGACGCACTTCAAAAGCAGCATAAATAATATTTTTATGGCAGAAATGACGGTATGAAACCAGGTAGTTTTTCTCATCGTGTTCGGATACACAGTGTATAATACACTGTAGTCTTATAAAAATATACGTAATATTTTTTTATAAAAGATTGCTGTAACCAGGATTCGAACCTGGGTTATCACGGCCACAACGTGAGGTACTAACCACTATACGATTACAGCTAATGTAGCAGAAGAAGGTTTCGATCCTTCGACCTCTGGGTTATGGGCCCAGCACGCTTCCGCTGCGCCACTCTGCTGATTTTGAACGCCACCAAAATCAGTTATGAACCAAATCGTACATTCAAAAGTTATGTTATAATTTTTAGAACACAACGTTTGATCTTTGTTGTGCTTGTGATGAAATTTTCTTGGAAATAGAAATTAGAGAAAATGTAAGAACACGTTTTTCGGAGAAATTGTATTTGGAGAAAAAGTACTTTGGGTGAAATAATAATTTCCTACCGAGCTGGATCTAGTTGTCTAATAATAGTTTTTCCGGCAAATTCTCCGAAAAACTCTTTCTTCGACAAACTTTTTCTCTGATCAAGTTTTCTGAGAAAAACGGTTACTTGGAAAAAGTTTTTATCCAAAAAAAGTTTTCTCCGAAAGACTGCGGTGCCTTTATCGTTATAAAAAACTTTTTTGCGTTCTCATTCTCACGTTCTCAAGCTTGGCAAAAGAACAGAACTTTTACATCTCTGAAACAAATTAATTGTTTCAATTCTTCGTTTTCACCCAACAAATGCTTCAAATTTATTTACAAGTTCTTATTGTCTTACTTTGGCATGTTGACTCTAACAACATAAATAAAGATTACGTAGTTTTTTTCTGGTTGCAAAATAAATACGATACTTTAGAGTTTGAATTTTTCGCAATTGAGTCTTAAAACATATTTTGGAAGACAGAGAATCAGTATTATGATGAATCAAGTTCAAACACTATTTGCCATCGTACGTAATGTTTTATGACCATTTTGAGAAAATTGTTCACCGGTATAAAGAAGGTGTCGGAAAAATTTTGAAAGTTATCTGAGTATGGTGTAATTGGTCGACAATAGTTGAATACATCCCCTGCTCCGTCATCGGGTGATCCTTTATCGGATGGAACTTTTGACAAACTTTGGCGAAAGTGTTCCAGTTACCACTAGGCCCTGCGCCGTTATCGGGTAAAAATTAAGTAATCGAGCACATTTTTTCTCAAAGTTTGTACCCAATAACGGCGCAGAGGGTGTATAAAATTTTCCTCTTTTCTGACGGTACTTACACGTTATTTAGTTTGGCAAAAATATTTCTTCAGCTTTTTGGACCGTAGGTTTGCAATAACTTATTGCAGAGAGTTAATTTTTAATACAATTTTTAACAAAATTTGAATTTTAACCAGATTATTAGATCTCTACTCTGTCGATCGGATGTAGTGGATATGGCCGTGGGATACAAGCTCGTATTTATGGTGGAACCGAAGATTTGCCACATCGGGAAGTTGCACAACTGGTTTAGAACTATGATTTTTGTTGTTCCCTGAGAAAACCCTAACCCCGAAAATATATAATGTCTTAGGCAAGGTTGGAAGCGTTGGGCGTTGAGGTGCGTTGGACAACGCCCACCGAAACGGCCTGGGAAACTGTGAGCATTTGCCCTCGCAATTTGCCCCAGCAATTTTGGTACGTTCGCCATCGCTTGGGTTAGGCGTTGGGAAAAGTCGCTACGTTGACTAATGTTTTCAACCTTGGTTATAAATAATCTAGGTTAGATCTCCTCAATATCCATACTAACAATTTTTCTGAGAGTAAAAAATGTTTTAGAACAAAGGTGATCAAATGATTCCTTTATGAAACACATTTGTATTTAAAATTGTCGGGCACATTGCTCCTGGATACTCATACCTAGGTAGGCCGCCTGAGATACACGGCGCACGAAATAGTAGGCTCAGCGACTTGATTTTTTTTCAGAAATTATAGAATATACCCGATAATATTTGTGTAGGAAAAAAATTAGACCCATCCGACCTAACCGGTTCGAGATTAACCGGTTTTTCGTTTTTTTGAGTTTCCCCTCTAAACGATCATAATTATTCTCCGTGTGAATTCAATTCGTATATATGTATTGTAGTTTGACACTATCTTACATATTATTTATAATTCAATGCAAAAAATGATTAACTTACCGGTTATTTTCTGGAATTTTGATCAAAATCGAGGTAAAACTTGCGGTTTTACCATTTTTCGTTTCTCAATCACTCTCAAAAGCTCAAAAAATAGTTTGTACGATATCGAAAACCTCTAGTAAATTTTTTAAAGCAAATTTTCCGACTCCAAACACGCGTTTTGATTTGAAACAGCTGGAACATTTGGTTCGTTCCCCTGGGCGGCGNTTTCTGCGTTTTCAGGTTTCTGCGATTTCAGGTTTCTGCGATTTCAGGTAGTGCCCTCTCAGGGGGAAGAAGTTTTTGGGAACTCGTAGAGGGAAAATGCGTGTTTATTAACACACACTTAAAAATGCACAATAATTCAAAAAAAAACTGGTTAAGCCAAGTTATAGAGCTCGTCAAACTACGTCGATCTGACAGTTCAGAAATTGATTCGAGTCATCAGGGCACTATCTGAAATCGCAGAAACCTGAAATTGCAGAAACCTGAAAACGGAGAAAATTTTCTGCGTTTTCCGGTTTCTGCGTTTTCAGAGTTGACAAGTCACGGAAAACGCAGAAACCTGAAAACGCAGAAACCGGAAAACGCAGAAACCTGAAAACGCAGAAACCTGAAATCGCAGAAAATTTTTAAATCTTCGTTTATTCATATAGACCACCTGCGCCGTTATCGGGTCAAAACTCGTTATTGGGTCAAAATTTTGACTAAAAACTTTCCAGCCACCCCACCTACGCACTGCGCCTTTATCGGGTGAAAACCCGTTATCGGGTTAAAATTCTTCCTCAAAATGTTGACCCGATAACGGCGCAGGTGGTGTATAAGAGTTATTATAAATATTTTGTCCATAAAGTGAAATATAACAGCATCGACGAGAAGCATTTAAACATAACGGGGTGGAGCATAATGGAACACCCTGTGTGTTTTGAAAAAAAAATCACGAGATTTGAAAAAATTGATTGAATAAAAATTTTCAGCAATTTCAGGTTTCTGCGTTTTCAGAGTAGAAACCTGAAAACGCAGAAACCTGAAATCGCAGAAAC
>SCLG01000270.1:36429-58976 GCA_004367875.1 Oikopleura albicans
AAATCTAAAATAAATTGTAAATAAATTTTTAACAAATTTTTGAAAAAAAATTTGATCAATTTTAAATAAATTATAAATAAAAAAGAATAAAACTTCTAATAAAATTTGTTACTAATTGACATTAATTATATTAGTAACAAATTTTATTATAAAATTATTATAAAATACATTTAAATACGTTTATAATAAAATTATAAATAAAAATAATTAATATTAATAGTTTATAATGTCGATAACGCTACAGTATTTTACTTTCAAAATAGCCAATGGGAGTGCGATGCAATAAATCACCTTTTTCGCGGCTCCAAAATGGATAAAAATGATTCTAGCTAAATATTTACTTTACTACAACGCGCAAGAAAACAGTACAAACGAAAAAAAAAATTATTCTAACTAATCTACCCAACATAGTCAACTACTACGTTATGATTTGGTTTCCTGTCATTTTTTTTTCTTGCAGGCTTCTTGGTCGACGGTGTCTCAATATGCAAATATGTCAATAGAAAGTGTAAATCGATGAAAGAAAACTACATGCTATCGCTCCAAAATATAAATCTACATGATGCCTCCTTCAAGACAATTATCAATTTCAAATAAAAATAGACGCACACATAATTGATAATAACTTAACTACTGGAATTTATGTACACTTGACGCTTATTGGGTGACCTTCAATTCTATAAGCGAAAACCAGCCATGGCTCTATACACCCCCTTTTAATGCTATTCAAAATGTATTATACACAGCATGCGCAGTTAACCAGCCGGTATGCAGTTATAAGGCGAAAAAGAAAGCCGTCACGACCAATCATTCGGTTTTCAGATTTCCTGAACAAATCGCATTGACTCATATGAGCTAAAAAATGGGTACTATTTACGTTAACACTTATTTAGTCGTGGATAAGTTTGAGACCGAAAATATCCCTCAACGGTAATCTTGACACGTCTCCGGTAGATGGTTTACCGGAGGACAGTTGTTTTGGTACCGAGCTTTGAAACGGCCCCTGGCGGTTTTCCATATAAGGTCTGTCAGATTATGAGACCTTAATTTTAGGTTCAAATTAAACCATAGTTAGTCAGACAAACCGGTCTGGGTAAGCTAGTCAAAATAACTTGAGACAGACATTAGTTAATGTCTTGTTACGTATGAGTATTATTATTGAAAAAAATAAAAATATGAATTTTAACTAAACCCCGCGGATAATATACACTTTTTAGCATACCAAGGTGTAACATAAAATTGACCGGGTTCAAGCGAGTTAAACAAAACTGTATAATGTGCATTCGTACCATACATTTTTTTTCATGTAACACTAATAAATAGTTCGAGGTCATTTCAAAGGTCATTCGAGGTCATTTCAAGATAACGTTCTAGATTCTTGTTACAAGTCTAGCACGGGGATAGTGAAAAAAAAAACTAGGAATTTGATTTGTGGCCAGAAAACTTTTCGAAATATAGATTCAATTTAGCCCTTACCCTTACTCCTAACTCTTACGGAGGAATGCACTCAAGTTTCTACCCCCAGCACTGGAAAACCGTAAGCCGCGACTTCCGTCATGAAAGCCCCCCTTCATTTGTTATATCTTTCAATATCATAAAGAGAAAAAAAGAAAAGCGACACCGATAAAAGAAATATCGTTTCTTAATTTCGCATTGTCTTTATCTGTGTTAAATGAATTAAGCGACAGATTCAAGCACTACTTAAATCGATTACTGAATAAAGCACTAATCTGTATTCTGTTCAATTCTAATTTGAGCGTAAAACAAAATAAAACGAAATATATATTTATATATAAATAAATGTATAATACACTACTTGTGTTTGTGTATATAATATGACTATTATCCGTACCTGTTGCTTCTTTCGCCACCTGCGATACTTCCGGCGTTTCGATCGTTCACGCTCAATTCGGTATCGGTCGAGCCCAAGCTCGCGACCTGACATATGACGCTGCTCTATAATTATTATGTTAGAACAAAATTTATACTCAGCGTTTTACATGAATTTCCGCCGTTATCTCTTCTCGTCTATTCTAGATAGCCATATTTTTGGAAGTGTTTTGAAGTTCGGAAAAAACTCGAGTTTGGACATCTAGAAAATACGGAAGAAAAAACGGCGGAAATTCATGTAAAACGCTGAGAAATGTGTATAAAAACGGTATTTTTAGTACGACCTCTATTTAGACTGGACAAGAATACATTTACTTTTTGGTGTTGTTTTTCGATAAATGCGTAATAAAAACACGTTTTTTGAGGCACAGTATCTCTTGGTATAAAGTAGAAACTGAATAACGACTATAATGAATGTACATTAAAGGCAAATTGGTATACATTTTACCAATTTTACCTTAAAATGGCAGGTATATGAACTATTTTTTTCATATAAGGCGTTATCCAGTTTTCACTGATACCAATTCAAAGTTATTTTACAATAAAAATATTGTCTTACCCATGCCAAGGCTGCAACCCCCACAACTTGGCATCGTGACAAAGCTTTGCGTTCGGGCAAAGCGAAATTCACGGACAACATCAAATCGAACGCTTTTTGGCTTTGCCTCGTCCCGCTTTTCTTCAGCATCATTTTCTTTTTCTTCTTCTTCTGCTGCTGCTGCAGATTTCTCCTCGTTTTCTGCTTTTTCTTCTTCCTTTTTCGTTGTTTTTGATTTTTTGAGGGCCGAGCGCAATTCATCGTGGACAATCCTTGGCAAAAAGGTCCGAAAATCATGCAAAAATTTGACTTCGGAGAGCAACTTTTGGCATTGGTCGGTTGCTTCGGGGTTGTGGCGCTCTGAGGGTTCTGGGGATTTTTCGGCCACGTCAATGCCCGAGGTGCCCGATGTTGAGGAGCAGTCTTCACTCGTTGTGCCGTTAATCAGGCCGTTGCCAGCGCTATTGATGCTGCTGTTGCCCCCAATTTGGTCTTCCGGATTATTAGTAAAAGCGGCTGCAGTTGGCATGATTGCGCTCGAATCATGGTTTTGAGTAGGACTAGTAGTAGTAGTAATGGTAGTAGTAGGCGTCGAGACGGTTGAGTCGATTTCCGCCCGGGGCTGCTTGGCAGTTTCATCGCGGATTGTGTCGACAGACTCAGTTGCTTCCGTTTCTAAACGCGAACGCTTCGACTCGATGCTGTCATGAGCCAGTTGATCAAGTTCATCATTGTCGCATGACTTTCGTTTGCGTCGATCGCATGGATCTAAATACAGCAAATCTACATAAAAAGGGTCGTTTTTTCATCAACCCCTTGAAAATACCGTACCTAGTCTTTCGATGTGCACCTATTTTGAGTGAATAACTCTTCGTGTGCACGTTTTTAGAAGGTTTTATTCTGAGAAACCCTCCAAATTATATTTAGAAGGGTTTTCACGAAAACGTCCCCATTAAAGATATATTGGCATATAAAGGGCGCACATCCAGAGATCCGTGACTGTATGTAAAAACCACTTCTAGACTGGCAAAAGTATACATATTTTCACAAAAAATACAGTCCTTAGTAAGGACTCCTTACTCATTTATCGGACGATTGCTCCTTTGCGGACGCTTTTTAGGCAAAAATGGGGCCATTCTACTAGAAAAAAGACCCTTTTTGGTAAAATTTTACAAAAGAAAAATATTTGACAGAAAATATTTGAACAAACGAGGTATAAGTTATACCGTAAAATGTTCACTGTCATAAACCACTTTGGAAATGATAAACGTATCCCGGATACGTTATCGGTATCCGTTAACGTTACGGATACAGTATCCGTAGAGCGTACTTCCAGGGGTTAAATAATCTTGACATCGGAAAAACGTTTTTTACATGTCTATTTTATTTTTCAAACAACACGAGATCCAGATGTGTATATTTCGGAGAACATCAAATGGTGGAAAAAGAAAAAAAAAACAATTACGTCGGTAATACTTCAAAGGAAGTGGTAATTTTGCTAAAAACGACAGAAAAATTGGTATAGCCATTATATTCGCCGTAAATCACAAAATCACCGTTTGATATGAAATATAGTTTTATGTCCCTTTTGCACCAATCAAAATTTCGGAATTCAACATTATAAGGGTCTAATAAGCGGGTTCCAGTCCACGGTAAATACAAAGAAATGTAATGGGTATATTTTGGGTTAATAAAGCTGAATATTTTACAAATCAACATTATGTTGTCCAACATGTTTAGATGCCAAAAATATTTCTGGCTAATTTCATTTTCTATTTTTTTTTTACCACCGCGGTATCCAGATGTGCAGAAATGGTAAACGGCGATTATAGCCTATAATGTGATAACCGCGGGAAATATAGATATGATATTTTCCAGAACAAGTGTACTTTATCTTAGGACGGAGCAAATTTCATTAACCCCTGAACACCAAATACAGACGTTTGAGCGTGTTAATTTTGTTGATATAAATATGAAAAATATTTCGGAATAAATGGTCATTAGGAATTCTCTGATTCGAAGTAGAGAAAATCTTGACAAACGTCTGGTCAATACAAACACGAGTTTCGTGTTCAGAGAACTACCTGATTATCGTGTTCAGGGGTTAAAGAATTTTATTTTAACCCTAGACCGTTCCGTGTGGACACCTTTGTCCACGGTCGTTTTTCGTATGGAAACTGCATATGGAAACGAGCTCAATGACAACCCCAAAGCCCTTCATTAATTAAGATAATCTGTACAATATTTCACCAAAAGTATCACCAAAACATCAAAAACACTTTTAAGTCTTTTAGGGCCCCCTATTAGGACCATTTTTGCCATATTTCAAAATGTTAGGAACATTTATGACCGCCAAACATAAAAAAAGAATGAGTTAATACTTTCCCGCCAAAAAAAAACCGAAAAAATTTCTAACCGGAAAATTGACCATTTATAAATCATGAAATCGGGGTCTGATATTGATGTGTAATTTCTTGTCTTTTTTTGTTCGCTTCTAATAATGATTATGTGACTTATTTCATTTTTTTTGTTGTACAATGAAAGTCAGTAAGATCGATTATTATTGATCGCATTGTGTAAATTATTCATCAAATGCGATAGACAGTCGGCGCAACAGTCGGAATCGGTTTGATTATCAAAAGCAATTAAGTATTGGACTTATCCTCAACGTCTTTAAAATTTATTACCCAGAATGGTCGTTTACTATCACTTTTTTCTTTAATACACACAAATGTATATTTCGGTTTGATTTGTTGTCCTAGGAGTAGCATACGGGGGAAGAAAAAAAAAGACGAAAAAACAGAAAAAAGAAAGAATTGAACCGAACAATGTGCCGGTTCGGTCCTCGTCTGTCAGCACTTGGATAGTGTACCTTAGGGCCCAAAAATGAAAGCTCCAAACCGAAAACAGAGTACAGGGGGAGGGTATAATAACGGACGGCGTAAAAACGACCCTTGTGCTTAACAAGGAATGAATTGGCTTAATAAAGGACGAGTGTGCTTAATAAGGAACTTTATTCATCCCTACAAATGTAGTCGTATAAAATCGAACCAAACGATTACAATTATTCAGTTTCTTGTTTAGAAACAAAAAAACAAAGACAGTAAATATATTACAATGCAACTATCTTCATGTGGGGGTCAAATTACAGCGTTTAAGTCGAATTATATCAAAAAATCCAGTAAAAATATGCGGTTAAAAAAACTATATGTCAGTTGGAACAAAATGTTCGACAGATTGAAAATCATTTTTTAAGGATGTCATTGGCAAAACGTAATTCTACCTATGTATCTGATTCGGCTCTGTCGGTCCCTATTAAGATTTTTTTTTTCCGAAAACGGTCCAATAATTATTTTCGGTCAACAGGGCCTATTTAATTAAAAACTATTTTGGCCATATTATAGAAATCCACAAAATTTGTAGAAAAATGTGAAAAAATAAAATTCTGTAGCGAGCTCTAGAATTTTTTGAATGTTCAAAAAACTTATCTTCAAAAAATTCTAGAGCTCGCCACAGACATTTTGAGAATTGTATTTACCAACATTTTTTGCATAACTTTTGAAGTTCTATAATTTGGCAAAATTAAGGACCGTTTTTCTCTTCGGCAAAAAAATATCTAAAATAATGATGTTATTTTGTACTTTTGAAGGCTGCCTTGATTCGAGTTGCTCTTGACTCGAGTTTGTGGGTATTAAAATTTGTTAATAATCTTTTGGAAAAACATCCGTCAAAAAATTTAACATCATTTGTTCAGAGCCGAGAATACTAGACTTCGGTAGAAAAAAAAAAGTAAAAGTAAAAAACGTATTCAAGTTATATATTTATGACTTAAATCAAGTTCAACTCACCTTGATTAGTTTTTGGCAATATTTTCTCTTCGTTTGCGACGCATATCCCACTCATCTAAAAAAGAAACAAAAATTAATAATAATACTATATAACGTTAATGGACTCAAGTTTGTCTTGACAATCTCTTTGTTGCTTAATTATAATAAATAGTAACGATTTCGTGGATTGATCAGTATCTTTATTTGAACAATTATCTTTTTTTTCTTTTCTCTATCGCGTTCTTGGTCGCTATCTTTCGTTTTTTTTTGAAACACCAAAAAATACAACAATTTTTGTATGTCTTGAGCGGTCTAGTTGCGTGTGTTAAGTCACGCAGTATTACTGCTCCATTTTTTTTGTCAAACTTCAAAAAAAAAAAGTTAATTAATTGTATTTTCATAAAAAAACATGAAAACCAGAAAAAAAAGAAAAGTATCCGATAGTATTTTTATTATTAGAAAAAAAGTAAAATAAAATTTAACAATGAAAACTCAATAACGTCAATTAAATCACAATCAAGAGGAGTTAAAGTTATAAAATATATATATTTTTTTTAAAGTGAGTTTTTTTTGTTGAATTGGAAAAGTGGATGGCGCACACAACACACGCCAAAATAAGTTTGTTTTACTACTTCACTAGACAAAGAATCAAAATCGTTTTTTTAATAATAATTTTTTTTTTTGCTTTTTGACATAGATTTAAATTATCAATAATTCAAATTAAAATTAACTCAAAATAATAACTAATAGGAATTTAAATACAGTTTTTTGTGATACGGTATATTACATGTAGTCGGCCGTGTGGTGCAGTATTTTTTTTCTGTTCTGTCATGAACACTCATGAATTTAAAAATAACCTGCTTGTCATCGGACAGAGCACCTTAGTTGCGCAAGATTATGGACCACCACCACCACTTGGCGTTAAAAAAATGTTAAATGTAACGAAATTGATTGCACCGGACCAGATTTGAGCGAAACAAATAACGTTCATCAAAATGCGTTCAGGAATTTTGTTAATCGCATTTGTAAATATAATCAACATTTACACCCCTATCCAGTTATCTTATCAAATTTGGGATTTCTTTAACTTTTTCAGCACTTGTTAGGTGATGTACTTAAATTTTCCGTATTTACGAAGTACGTTATATTAATTTGAGTTTCTTGCGTTATAGGGCCAAAATGAATTCTAAAAACGGACACAATTGTGCAATTTAATAAAGAAATCTAGCTTTTAAATCGTCTATTTTCGAAAAACTGGGATTTTTTTTTTGAAAATTGCACAATTGTGTCCGTTTTTAGAATTCATTTTGGCCCTATATACGCTCATTTATAAGTGTTAATTAAAAAATGTGCTAAAAACTCCAAATTTCAAATTAGATACGTTTTTAACGTAAAAAAACTAGATACAATTTTGTTAATTCTAAAAAAATAGTATTTTTGTATTTGATCGCTAATTGTATGACATATATTTTTTATCCTTATATGGTGTTTTTGTTCTTCAAAAGTGTAAAGTACGAAATAGACTCCTTGGATATGTCCTCTAGTTCAAAAAAGAAAAAAAGAAATCTTGGCTCTTACAGTTGACGTAAAAGATGGCCCTTATAGACAGCTACCCCAGTATAATGACGAGTAATATTATTGGTTTGTGTACACTGTACGGTTACTAGCTTATTCTCATTCTCCTTTTTTTTTCTCTTGTTGAATCTCAATGTCTCGTTTTCCCGCAATTAATGGAAAAGCCATAAAGGTGCTTTCTAATTTTTATAGGCATTTTTGAAAACCCCATTTCTCAAAAAAAAAAAACGTGCCCCAAAAAACGTTTAGTAACACAAACGATAATCACATTGATAAAGGAAATGAATAGCTCGAAGATTTTTACGACATTGACACTCTTAATTTATCACCAGAAAGTGACACTAACTAGGGTTGTACGCGGCTATAACTTTAATACAGTTTTGCTTTCATTTTTTACTGGAGTAAATCGTGTTATAAATCTGATTTGCATAAAACTTTGATTTTTAACTCGTTGAGAAAATTTTCTGTCTTAATTGCACACATTTGAATAATTCAACTGTTTTTTATTCAAATTTTTTTATCAAAATAGAGGGTTTATCATAAAAATAAACCCCATCTTTTAATATTAAAAAATACTAAAAAAGGTTTATTTAACAAACAGTGCACTTTTAACCTCCAAAATTCTGGTATTCATGAACATTCAGAATTTTGCTCTGCCCAAATCAAACGGTCGGAACGAAGTATTTGAGTCTGAACGAAGTATTTGAGTCTGAAATAATGTCTGAGAGCTGAGATTTTAAATTAAAACTAAAAAGCAAGAAAACTAAAAAAAAAATAAATGAGGCGCCAAAAAAAATGCACCTCGTTTTGCCACGCACCCAAAATTACCTACCATTACACGAATTTATTAAACTACCAAAAGTGAAGGCGTCGTATTTTATATACTATGCCGTAGACGTCTCGAATTTATAGTGAACTAAAAGTGCTGTCAACCATGAACTAA
The DNA here is from genome assembly GCA_004367875.1 of Oikopleura albicans. Taxonomy (NCBI): domain Eukaryota; kingdom Metazoa; phylum Chordata; class Appendicularia; order Copelata; family Oikopleuridae; genus Oikopleura; species Oikopleura albicans. The sequence goes on from SCLG01000270.1 coordinate 45,203, forward strand.
CGCATAATGAAATTTCCCCAATCTCCACCCCTGAAATCAGCTTTGTTTTGCTATATTTTAGAACTTGGTCATATTTAGAACCTGCCACTTTTGAACAAACGAATAATTAGGCAAACGTTAGAAATGTGGGTTACAAATTTTTTTGTTTCTTTGAATCCGAAACTACCTTTTGAAAAAAAAATTAATAGGCGTTTTCCCTGATTTAGATTTCAACGACTACAGATTACATATCATTTATCGTTTTTTATAAGTTACATTAATTCGGGGGGCTTTCTAATCGCAATTTGGTTGATGTCCCAAAACAGACTACGATTAGAAAGTAACGAATTATTGTAACTTATACGAAATGATTGTTGATATGTTGTCTGCAGTCCTTAAAAATATAAATAAGGGAAAACGCAGAATAAAAATTTTGGAAGGGTGTTAATTAAAAACAAGTGTTAACTTAAACGCTTCTACACCGTGTACCATTTAACTTGAAGAGGATCTGATAAACGTCGATGAAAATGTGCACAATTTGGCAGTCTCGTAAATTTTCGTGAAAAGGTGTACAATTTGAAACCCGTGACTGGAACCTTTTTCACGAAAATTTACGAGACTGCCAAACTGTGCACTTTTTTCACCCACGTTTATCAGATCCCTCAACTTAAAATGTAGGCTACACGGTGTAGCGCTTAAGTCAACACTTTTTTTAATTAACACCCTTCCAAAATTTTCAATTGGCGTATTGCAATCAAAAATAAAACTCATCTATCGCTATTTGAATTTCTCTGTGTCTTACTGAAATAAACCTTTCTTTCTGCAAAAAAACAACCGTCGTTTTTTTTCTGATTGCTGTCTCGAATGTGTTACATGTAATTGACATGGTACAAAAACAATAAACAATGTAAATTTACATTAATTGAAAGCACAACGTCATCAATCTTGAGTTGAAACAGGAAATAAGCGTGATAACTGTAATCACAAAATTAAGTGTTTTTTTTATCTCTTTGCCATTTTTGGGTACTTCTGAACGTATTAAAGATTTTGCGCAAATAAAACAAAGAAAGAAATACAAGTGACCGTGGTTATTAAAATTTATACAATTTTTAACTAACTGTTTGACCATGGTTAAAAATTCTGAAATATTTGCAATTTTTAATAGAACAACATTGTTAGTTTAGTCTTTTTGTCGCAAAATCCACACGGTGTCCCAATCCATAAGCAAGATATAATATCTAATTTAGAGCCTTCGCTATCTTTTCAGTGGATTGGGACACCGTGTGGATTTCGCTACAAAAAGACAAAAGTAACAATCTAGTAATTACACAGCTCGGATTTGTTCTAAAAAATGTGCCAAATTTTTTTAATCTTACAATATACTAGAAAAGCCATTTTGTAGTTAATGTGCAGCAATACAGTGATGTGGAATAATATTATTTTCACTTATTCGATCGTCAAAACGGCTCGTTTTTATCCTTTTTTTTTGCCCCTTCCAAATCCTATGAGACATTTTCCTACGATTTATCTCCTTATCTGATCTGAGACAAAAAATATGGAACATAAGAGAAAAAATGTCTAGCAGGTAAGCTAATGGTTAATAGTTTAACATAATAAGTTAAAGTTTAAAATCGTATATGAGGTACATATACAGGTACATATTATATGTAACATATAATTACGTACTAAAAACTTTAAGTTTTAGATAATATCTATCAGACATTATCGCCTTATTAATACTATTACATACATCAAAATCTGGTTGTAGTACGTAATTACATTGTTATATGTACTTTAAGAACACATAAAGAGTATATGTACTGTAAATGCAATTTGAAAATTAAAATATGAAAGTTCAATATATTTATGGGCCCGAAACTATGGTCCATATAGGTAATGGTACACTTTACGAAAAAATATATAAAGATAATTATTTTTCAAATGTCTATATAATACTAACTGTGTACCCGAACACATATGGGCCGCTATGGGTCTCATGCCAAAAACCACATGAGCGCTGACAGAACACTTTGAAATACAATCGTGTTTTTCAGATTTTATTCCTATTTTCGAGAATCCAACTCATAACAAGGGGGAAAACTGTCCCAAGATAACTTCCAAGAAAAAAAAATAATTCAAAAACTAGAACTGAAAATCCTTAAGAGCAGTTACTCTTGAAAATAAAAAAGCGTGCCTGAGGATTCATATGGTATGAGAGGGGTAAACTAAAGACTTTATTCAACACTATCAGTTAAAATATCACTTAACGTAGACTTGAATAACCGTTAAACGTGTAACCGTATTTGTTTTCTCTAAAAACTAATCGGGAAATGAAAACCAGGCATGTCGACCATATAATTACATCTATTACTAGTGCTATTATTGTTATGCTTTTGAATAAAAGGACAATTGACACAATTAGAGTCACTCAAAAAAAAAATACTGACTTTAAAGAATATATATTTGATATATATGTATCTGATACATTATATGTATTTTAGTAATCACTAAAGGGTAATTAGGGTAATAAAGTATACACTACATATACATACTACATATAACGGTAATTAGCCACATGTGGCCTCCTAGGAAAAAAAGGAATGCACAATTCCATATTATTTATATGGAAGTGTGCATTCATTTTTTCCTAGGAGGCCACATGAGGCTAATTATCGTCATATGTAGTATATATTATATAAAGGAAATGTATGTATGTAAATTACATAATGTAATACAATGTAATAACTACATACAAAGGTAATGAGCCACATGTGGCCTCCTAGGAAAAAAAGAATGCACAATTCCATATAAAGGAAATGTATGTATTTACGTATATATGTTATACATATTATGTATAGTCCTTAACCATTTATCGGACGCTCATTTATCGGACACTTACTTATTTATCGGACGCTTTTTTGGCCAAAATGGGGTCATTCTAATAATAAATGACCTCTTTTGTGACGATGCTCATTTATCGGACGCTATTTTCGAGAACCGAAAACGTCCGATAAATGGTTAAGGACTGTATTACAATTTGATAATTACATGTTAACTTACGATTTTAATAACTTTCACTAAAATAACATGTTTCACGGATGTCAATTACAAATCAATAAAACAAATTTTAAAATTTGAATGTGTAAAATAATTACTATAACGGCTAGTAAAAAAACATAAATGGAATAAATTTCTCATTTTGAGCTTAACTATTGGTAGTTAAAAGCAAAGCACATTTTTATACCTTGTTAAACAGACGATTCTTGTTCTGATATTTCACTTTTAGTACATCACCCAAATTTCAAAGTCTGGTGTTTCCCAAAAGAGCAGAATGTTTCTGAAAAGTCAGGTGAGACCCGGAAATTTCTTTCTAATTTTAACCTCTAAGCAAAGCAATAATAATTTGCCAAACTATGACAAGGCCGGTCTAGTGGAAACGGATTACGTTTTGAAGTTTAGCGGGTTAAATTAAAAAAAATATGTCTCTGTTTAACAGCGTAATACGCGCCCGAAAGGGTTCGTAAAACAAACCAAAAACCTTAAGATCTAACCTTAATTAGTTTTTTAGCAATCAACGGTTAATTTTGGTTATTTCAAGTAACCATGTGCGTCGTTATGTTCAACCCGTTATATTTCCCGTTCGTCCCGTTTTTTGCGATTTGTTTTTCCGAAGAACATATCTTTATGTCCAAAGCACTGCGCCGTTATCTCTCAATTTTCCATAATCTTTCAGTTTTTTTTAGAATTTGCTATTGCAAGATAACGGCGCAGCTGCTGTACATAAATCAGATTCCCGGTACATTGTTTTCTTTAGAAATAAGGTTATTAGGTCGATATAAAAAAATTGTCTTCAAGGAAAATATTTTGTTCGTAACCTTAAGAGTTTTGACCAAAAATTCCAATCTCCCGATTTCTCAGAAACCTACCAGTGTATTTTTCGTCTTTTTTTTNTTTTTTTTGTTAACTTCTCTCCCGAAAAGAAGTACAATAAAAGTCGTGCACAATTCAAAGACGCTTCTGTCGCGAGTCTCGTCTCAAATCTACTAAGCCTTAGTACAATAAGCGAATACTGAGAGTAATAGATTTACACTTAATTATATTTCTACGCAAACTCACATGCATCAACGAAAGAATATTGCGTTTAACTAAATAGTATTGACACGCCGTAAATTGTACGGCGATCAACTTGATGCCATCAAACGTTAATTATCATTTCCCGTCGATTTTTCAGCGCACTTGGACACAAAAAAGGAAAACATATAATTAATCATCCCGTGGTTTAATCACGTGGGACACGTGACGTAAATTGATACAAAATAAGGGAAATTAGTACTACACCACTTGTATAGTTATCTTGCGAGAATTTATCTACTAAATTGTAATATTTCATGGTTTCGTAGTATTTTTTTTTTGTTTTTTTTTTGTTTGCCATCATTTTTTTTTTGCCTGCGCAGTTATCTTGCACCCAGCTATTTTACAAGAATCTAATGTTTGGTCATTTCACCGCCTACGCCCAGCGCAGTTATCGTAAGTGTCGAAATTCTTACTAGTTATGCTATCTCAAGGATTACCAAATGAAATCGTTTGAAATTGTATAAATGACAAATTGAATAATGTATAGTGTAATTTAAGAAATTATATGGAGAAAAAAGGGCCAGTAAAACGTTTGTCGACCAATTACACATAAGAATTTCTTCAAATTACACTTCGAAAAATGATAGGTTGGTAACTTTTTTTATAATTTTCGGGTTTTATTCAATTTCTAGGGTACAATCCCAAGAACGTGTAATTGACCGATTGACCTTTCTCCATATGAAGTGTTGGACTAATTACATGTTTGAAGGTTTAATTGTTCGAAAAGTTCAGCCGCTTCCTGATTTCACTTTATTTATCTTAAACGTTATACAATTTATTTTCTATATGTATGTTTTCTACATGTATGTTTATTGGACCTTATAAGTAACCGACTTGTATTTCCGAAACAATAAAATTGCTGGAGTATTACAGAAAGACGTTTGCCAACTTATTCATCGGTATAAATTACACCGTTTAATAATGTTATTATAATAACAGCATATGTAAAAATAATGGTAATAAAACGCTGTTTTTATGGTAAAGGAGCTATAGATTATGTATTTTATTATATATACATATTACTTGAAAAACTAAAAAAAAAACTTTTCGTTGCACTTCCTTCCCCTTTTCTTATAATCTAGGGAACTCGAGGCGGAAATCTACCTCATATGGCCTTAAATCTTTTTGGCAAGCAGCATTTTATCTATTCCCTTTTGGGGTAATCAAATACTGTACATTCTGCTTACTCTAAGATCGAGCTTACAGTTATAACGTTCAACTTGTACTTCAAGTTACAACATGCCGATCGTAATCCCCTACCCATTCTCGAGCCAAAAGTATTCCACGGGTTTAACCAGTTATTTTTCAACCAAACAATGTACAACTGTTATAAATAAATTTCAAATAAATAAAATAAATACAACTGTGTGGGTATTACTGCTGTTTCGCACATAAGTTAACAAAGTGATCCATACAAAACTAGAGGCAAATGTTAGAAGGCTACTAAAGAGACCAGTTATCTAGACATATCTGCCGATGGTCACTAACGTTAACACCATGTACAATGTATAATAAATCATTATTCATGGTGTTAACGTTACTGCACATCTTCAGATATCCGCTTTGATAGCCTTCAAATATCTTACTTGGATTACCAATGAACCAAAACGTGAATATTTGGAATTTTTGATCATGCACAACTTTTTTTAACTAGTGTTAACTTATAAGCACACCTTATTTGAAGTTTTATTACTTTGTATTTAGGTGCAATATATTTGGGCAGTAGACTGTAGTCAGAAACGCAATGGATTATCAATACAAGGTTATATTCAGATAAATAAAAAAATGCCAGATATCCGACCATAGATCAATGTCTAAAGACCTGACTAATTATATATTCGAAGGATACTTTCAAAACCTATTTAGCTGTCGAATACTATCCACGGAATTGAGAAATTCAAACAAAAATCATTAAATGATGTTATGTCGCCGACGACAGAAGAAAGCTAGACAGATTCATTGTCTTACTCGAGTTGAGTACGTAAGTGTTGCCAGTTTTAATACATTTTTGGTTTGTCCAATGTGACCGAATGTGCCTTAAGGCACAATTTTAATTATGCAACTAGGTTTTCCCAGAATCTTAAAAAAACTTTTATTCAAAGTGCGAGAAATTGGGGCCCATTATATGCTATTTCACATAAGACATGTCCTTTTCCAAAAATTGCGGAAAAGTGGGGATGTAGCCACATCAAAGGGACCCTTTAGAGTTAAATTTTATAAAACTCGAGATTTGCTTTCAAAACAAAAAAAACATAACGCGTTTTTAGCTTCAATTTTCGTCAACGAAGGTTGAATCTTTCTGAATTTTTACCCTTCGTCAGGATATCCAATAAAATAGCCCGATTTGATCCGCATACTGTAAAAAGCCAATCATTCATTTTTTTCAACCTACGTTGACGCAAATTGAAGTTAAAAACGCGTTAAAAAATCCAATAGTAGTTTTCATAAAAATTCAAGAATAATTTTCGTGAAAAATTCAACAAGAATTTACATAAAAACAGGAACACATGTCCAAAAAAAAAATGTTCCAAAAATGTCCGTAAAAAGAGCGTCTTAACTGTTAGCTAGGAATGTATTATTGTTTTAAACTGTGGGGGTAGGCCGAGTAAATTACCATTATGGTGACATTTTTTTTGTCGATTTTTTTTTTCTTTTTTGTTGGTGAAAATTTGTCGAAATTGGTGGGGAACAGGGGCTTAGAGGCGATTATCATTTTGACGATATTGAATGTTCGAGTTAAGCTCTGATCACAAACTGACCAATTCTAAAGTCAACAATCTATGTATTCACGGCACCCCCAAATGCAATAATCTATATCTTATTGACGAAAGCCCCCTCCTATCATAATCTCAACCATTAAGACATTCCCACTATCATTACCGAGGATATGAAATACATTTTTTGTTGCTTTCTTTCTTATTCAAGAGATGACACATTTGACATTTGCTTTGGATAAAAATAACCTAGCTAAGAATGTCAATTGGTATCAGATAGGCTTAGTATCACAACGGCGAAAACAAAAATATTGGTAAAGGATTATGTCAGAGAATATCATACATATTGTCAAGTTATATTACAGCTGTATACCGTACGAGTTGAATATTTTATGCAGAATCTAATAAGAAGGTGATATCGCTCATTTTCTACAGTCTGTTTGTCCAACGTAAAATGTCAATGATAACTTTGGAATTAGATATCAAATTGATATACAAAAGTCCGAGTATGAATATTTCGATCGAAAAAAGTACCAAACATAATATCGACTATTTTATTGGTGAAATTCTTCAAACTAAAAAATAAATAAAATTGATTATTTTTAGACGGGCGTAAGGATTTATATGTACGAGCCACGTGATGTTCACGCATGACTAAAATCAAAATATTTAAAATAATTATTTTTCGAATATATTTATTAACAAAAAATCTTAGACTAGGTGTAGTTATAAGGTTAAGCCCCAAAAAACTGACTTGGCCTTAATACGTTTTCAAAAACTGACTTGACCTTATAACTATTTTTGAAAATTCGACTGGGGAGATGTTACCAAACAAACAAAAAAAGCCAAAAAAGACATGATTTATGTTTTAAAAAAACTGACTTGATTTATCACCGTATAATGACAGACCTTATAAACACCAACCTATTAACATTGATATAGGCAACATGAAACAAACATGAGTTTAATATTTTATTGAGAATCTACCAAAAATTGACATCACTGAAAAACTCGTTCCACTAACGTAAACCATCAATTATAACTCGTTTCTCCATATTTTTATGAATATATATTGATTATGAAAAGGAAAAGTTACGCAACATACTAGTCAAAAACAGAAGTAATTGGTTAACACCGTACCGATTGCTGGTCAGAACTCAGTGCGTACTTAGAACTACATTTTTATTTGTTCGCTTATCCCGTTAGGGACTTAGGTCCAAACGGATTACCAAAAATAGGGTCCCTAATAGGGGAATTACCCTACGGTGGTCATTTGGAAGCACAAAAGTTTGTGACAAAACCCCTGGATCTGGTAAGGCTTTATAAGGCAGGCAGGACTTTCATCCCTGAACCGCGGTATTTTTAAGCGGGGAATGTAAAAATAGAAAAACTGAAAGATAATTGTGCACGTGTAGACAGACAATATAAATCTGATCAATTTATTTTTGAAAGATAACTGCGCATGTGGTGTATTCATATAGTCCCCTACGCTTTCGTCCTGAAAGCCCGACCCGATAAACCCGTAGTACGTGGGCGGACTAGCTGAAAACCAGCCCGATAAACCCTCTCGACTGGGGAGTCCCGAGCTGGTAAACCAGGGTCTGTTCCATGCACAGGGAGGGGGTGTACTGTATTGAATATTTTATTCTAGAATTTGTTTTCTGGTGAACCCCTACACAAAACAAAATCAAATGTTTTCCATAGTTGAACTATCATAGTTGAACTATGTAATGGCCGAAGCCGATATGTTTATTAATAAACCATGGTCAATTTTGATAATTTTATTTTACCTCAAGGTCCAATGACATCTCTCTTAACGTGATAAACTCCTCTTTGTTTATTCGCTATAATGGTTTCTCAAAAAAAAACATTAATTCTCTTGTTTTTTCTTGTCACCCGTAAAAAAATGAATTGAGGATCAAAACAAAATAAAATTAAAAAAAATAACGTAGAGCCTAGTACAGTGACGCACTAACCCGTCCGCCCACGCACATGTCTGATTGTATCGGCGCGGCGCGTCATTGGTTGCTCACGGTACAAGTTGACCGGCGCCCATTGGCTAATTGAATGCGCGGGGGTGAGTTAAGGCAGCTAATTGGTTAACACGATTGTAACCGTTTACAAACGCGCATTAACACGTGATCAGAACAATAGAATAAACACACACGCACAGATACACACACAAGACAAAAAATACTAGACTTGATTCACATGTTGGCACCGTTTCAACGTTTGACCAAAAAAAACTTTAATAAATTATTTTACGTTGGGACAACACTATACAATATATCAACTACACACACACTCTGTGAAGTCACATGGCTTCAATTTAGAGCATTTGAATAGAGTGACAGGTTTATGAAGCAATAGTCGATTTCTATGACATGAGCGATTATTTTACACACATTTTAAGACCGTTTAAAATTGCTTTTACCATCATTTTTGTTTAAAAATATTATGTTTATCTACAAGGCTGTATAATTAGAACTTCCATAAGACNTTAACACGATTGTAACCGTTTACAAACGCGCATTAACACGTGATCAGAACAATAGAATAAACACACACGCACAGATACACACACAAGACAAAAAATACTAGACTTGATTCACATGTTGGCACCGTTTCAACGTTTGACCAAAAAAAAACTTTAATAAATTATTTTACGTTGGGACAACACTATACAATATATCAACTACACACACACACTATGTGAAGTCAAATATCTTCAATTTAGAGCATTTGAATAGAGTGACAGGTTTATGAAGCAATAGTCGATTTCTATGACATGAGCGATTATTTTACACACATTTTAAGACCGTTTAAAATTGCTTTTACCATCATTTTTGTTTAAAAATATTATGTTTATCTACAAGGCTGTATAATTAGAACTTCCATAAGACCCATAATTTATGGGCTATTTGTGGTTTCATAATTTGAACTGATTTTACGGAGTGGGGTACTTTCGCGACCATTTGTGGTCGCCAAAAAAACATGTTTATGAGTACTTTCGCGACCACACCATTTGGTCGCGAATGGTTGTTCAAAGTATGGTTTCGCGACCAAATGGTGTGGTCGCGAAAGTACTCATTCAACAAAAATGCGCGTTAGAATCGTATGTAATACCAAAAACGAATATAAAATGCGCACTAAAAAGACAAATTGTGAACAAGTGCACATTGAATTGTGAAAAAGGTACACAATGTATTACGCATTAAAAATTAAAATTGAATCTTTAAAAATACGCACATAATCAAACGTATTTTATGTTGAAGTTCCTTAACCAAAAATACCGCATCTGTTCGATTATCGAGAAAATTCAAATATTAGCGTTTTGGGCATACAATATTTGTACCGTCAAAGCGCGATTACACATAGTATATGTCACCGAGCGATCGTCTATGTGGTTTCCGTGTGTCAAAAAAGAAACTACAGTCCGATAGCCGCGGCGGAGAGCCCATTTCCTTGCTGAGGGAGCGCTTACAGCAGTAGCAGCAGGTCCGATGAGGAGTCAGCGTCGACTCATCGACTTACATCAGAGAACTTGACGCAATATCCTTTTTTAATCAAATACATCTCAGGGGTGGTGATTTCCGCTCTGTCAACAAAGTAGTGTGACCATGACTAAACCGTCCTTTATGGCGACGCAAAAAAAAACTGAGAGAAAAAAATCAAAAAAAAAGAAGAGAGACACGGTGAATCGTGCACGAGCGAGTGTGTGAGAAGACGCATGATTCATAAAAACAACAGAAAAAAATAAAACAAAACTGTACACTGGATCATAATAATAATGATGATTTGGCTACTACTACAACCAAAATCCACGAAGGGGCGAACTGAAGAGGAATCCCCTTATTAGGGACGATTTCCTCATTACGCGGGTTATTTTAGAAAACAAAATGTGTCCAAAAAACATGCCAAAATGACCATTTGAGGGAAATTCATGCAATTTGGTATTTGAGATAATCAAAAACGACCCTGGTGGATGTAATAACTGGGCCGTATTATTAATCTTTAGATATTTAAATATTTTAGTTACGATTAATTGCAATACAAATAAGGATAATCAAAAATATTCTAGAACGACCCTGTGTAGGATTTTGATAAAGCACGACCTATACCTTTAGTTTATAGTATGTTGTCTATAGTGGGGTGATTCAGGTAATTTTCGAAAACTCACAGAGATGTAGAAATATTAATAGAACTGTATTTCTCATAAATTGTACGCCTTTCTAGATTTTAACCAGTCGGCGTCCAATAACGCGCCAACACATATATTTCGTAAAAAAAATTTTTTTACAATTCTTTAGTCTATTATAGGACTTAAAATCTAGAGTGGCCTACAATCTATCAGGCGTACAGTTCTGTGAGATAAGTATTTTTTATTTTTTTGTGAGTTTTCGAAAATGACCTGACTCAGCCGTTTGGCATGAATTGTGTTTTTGACGCCTATGAGACACAAAGAGAGTGAATTGAGGAACCGAAAGGGAAAGAAAGGATTTAGTTTTAAGAGCGAATATGTCATCACGACTCCGTTTTTTTTATCACAAAGGGAATATTTTTTTCTCAATTGTTTCCCCCTCTCTCCCTCCATCCGACCTATCGATGGCTTTGAAAAGGGAGACAGAAAAAAAGAAGGGAAGAAAAAAAAGAACGAGATGCGTTTTCGCATTTTCGATTTAGTCAATATCATATTGAATAATATATGGTTACATACATTACTCCTTACACGTACTGAAAGCATAAATTTAGACCAGTGTTACATAATTATGTAGATGATTTTTTGTTACGTAAGTTATAAAGTCAAAACCTGTGATATACACTATGCTCTAGATTTTTAGCTGCTGCTTGAGATCGTGTATTTGAAAATGTTTATCATGGGGATTATCTGACAAAAGCGCTGGAAAAAGGCGTATAGACTGTAATTATAGTTGAAGATAGCGTCTTAGACATGGTGTTTTTTCCTTTTCGCAAAAATGTTGAAATTCAAAAATTTTACTTTGTAAAGTCGGATACTCTAGAAATAACTTCTAAATAAGAACACATCTTGTCGCTAAGAAGTGTTCGGATTGATCGTAGAGCTTGTAATAATTAAACAGACAAAACAAAAAATCGAAAAAGATTTTTTGAAAATTTGAAAAATGGGTTATTCATGATTGTGAATCATGATGTCATTAAAAATGAAACTTAAAAACATCGACTTCCCTAATTTGTTATGATATTGGGAATTCCTCTCTGACACCAAATTTGTTTATTATACGCGAAAGTGATATCATAAATGCGTGCGAAATACGAATAACTGCTGTAATTGCTCGCGTGTTACTTAGCGGACTAATCATGCTGGATTTGCGCAACACCAAAATGAAAGCAAAAAAAATAAATAATAAGAATGTGATTCGCATTCGTATTATTAGTTCAATCAATAGCTAAAAAAATGTCTCGTGTTAGTATAGACAAATACATGACAAGACGCGCGTTTTGAAATCAACCTGTCGCATAACGGAAATCAAGTAAATATTTTTATTGAACTCTAAACATCTCAAAGCTGCCGCTGCTAAGCAATATTTTAAAGCCCAAATCGTTTTTGGATCAGGTCTGTGGGTTCTTCAAAAACATAATCGTTTTTGTTTGTCACAACGTTATTGCATGGACTACCTACATTAAGGGACACTTTTGTCGACTGAATACATCATTTGACAAAAAGACTTTGCTTAGGAAAAATTCCTCAAAAATCGAAAAAGAGTAAAAAAGAAAATTGAAAGTAACATACCAACCTGAACTACTACGTTTTTGTCGTTATTTAGGCTTCCAAAAACGTAACAGTTGAGGTTGGATACCCCGTATAACACTATATAAAATTTTATATCTGATGTTACATCAGGAATTTCTAGATTTTCTTTTTTTAATGGTGACCCAAAAAGGGACTTTTACAGCAAAAGAACTTTTGCCCCGCAAAAAGGAATTTGGAACCTAATTCACGAAATTGGTCCCCTAACATGACCTTGCGCCGTTATCATTCAAAACCGAATAAATAAGTGCATTATAACGAAGTATAGCTTTACGTATTTTTAAGAAAGCATAATTGTAAGATAATGGTAAAAATTAAAAGATAACATGGTGAAATCTAACGGGCCAGGGGTCTATATTAAAAGGCGTGAGACCCTATATCTTATACACAATGGGCACGAACGCGAAAAAAGTACAAGATACCGGGGACAACATAACAGCACATACGTGTACTATACGATCTTTTTATAACACTGTTAATAGTATATTTTAAAGATATCTAGTACCTGACGAAGCTAGCCGTAACTATAGTACTTTTAATTAAAATTCCCTATATTAAGGTACCCTCAACTAATGTCCCCACAACTGGGTTAGCCGAAATCTTTGGACGGATTTTTCTTTGTGGTTTTAAAAAACGCCGCGATCGTAAGACCTATGTTAAGACATGTGAAAGTGTTACGCTATGTGGCCAAAACAACTGTAAACAAACATATTTGTCTAATACTATAACCGACAAACAATCAATTTTGTCTTTTCTCTTTCGTGTTCGATTGATAGGTTGATTATTGATCATGGACTCATTATCGATTTTGCAATGTTCGTTTTTTATTACATTTTTTTTTCGTTTTATACTAAGAGCAGGGTGTCGTGTGTGTGTTTTTTGGTGTTTCAAAAACAAAGTGTAAATTAGTACCCGTACCTGTGGCGATGAGCTGAAATATGCAGGAAGTCGTCGATCTCTAAATCAGCCTCTCTAGAATTAAAATACAGTTCCTCCGCGCGCCCGATTGCGCGCGTATTGTAATTTTCTAGCGACGGTTAATCAAAAACTATTTGAATACAATTTTTGAAAAAAAAAACTATAACTGGAACGTTTGGGTCGTGTGTGTGTGTGTGTTCGTTTGTAATAAATATCAATATCGGGTTACTATATGCTGTGG
>SCLG01000270.1:73069-104941 GCA_004367875.1 Oikopleura albicans
AAAAAAAAATGATGATAAAAATCCAGTATATATAGTACTTTTTTTTCGCGCGGCACATCGCGTTATAGTGGAAAATGCATTCGAAAAGTCGACCGCTTTTGCGCCATAAAATCGCACGCGCTCCAGGAGTTAAAAAATTAAAATGTTAAGGTTTAGTTAAGTCGTACACATAATGGAGCACACTAATTTTTTTTCAATTTTTTTTAACTTTCCTAAAAGTGGTTCAAAATCGATTTCTTGGATTTGATAGTTTTTTGAGCATGCTAAAAAAATGAACATTGTTCACCACTATTTTTTTTTCTTTTTCTTTGTAAAATTTTAAATTTAAATTTCATTTTGCCAATTTTAACATTTTATTAGAGGAAATTGCCGTCGATTTTTTTTCTAATAATCGAGTTTATTACAAATCCGTTAAGAAAATATCAATATATATGACCGTCAATCATGATTTTTTTCTTTTTTTGTTGGTCTTTGGCAAAGTTGGGCGCACATAGCGGCACATAGTGGCACAACCAAATGATTGATTTTAATTTCGTGATCATATTCTGATGAAGTATACTTGGGAGACTACTCCGTGTAATTTTTATCACTAAATGTTTTACGGGTAAGAAATGACGAAGGGATGAAAGTGACCTACACACGGTGTGTAGGTACCGGCGAATGAACACTAGTCCATAAGCGGCGAATCGGAGTTAAAATGCAAGCACCATTGTACATATTATTTTAAATATATGTATAATTTCAAAGAAAAAGCCGAATTACGTCCATTTTTATTTGCACTAGGGAAGCTATTTATTCTTAAAAATGTGTGCCCAATGCTGCTAATAGTCCAATAGGGCCATTTAAACATTTTCGTGACATTTTAGCCACAGTTTGTATTTGATAAAACCGTATCACATTGGTACTATTTCAAAAGCTATAACGTGTAAAGGCCACAAAAGAGCCTAGGGACGCGTATGGGCCATTATATAAAAAAAATGTTATCGCCAAATTGTAGAGCTCAAAAAGTTGAAAAGAAAATGTGCAAAAATTAATACTCGGAAATATCTGCAGGGAGTTGTAGAAATTTTTGAATATCCCACGAAGACAACGTTTTTGTGGCTCTTTAGGACAGTACCGTCACATTTTAACCACCGTAACTGAGAGTTAATTCTTCGCCTTCCGCCGGATCATCAGGGCTAACCAAGTCAAAGCAATTCGATAATAATTCAAAGACATCAGTTTGAGTACCAATCAATTGCGCAACACTGTCGTCGGACGAGAGCAAAAATGACAACAGTTTTATGGTCGCTACT
The DNA here is from genome assembly GCA_004367875.1 of Oikopleura albicans. Lineage (NCBI taxonomy): Eukaryota > Metazoa > Chordata > Appendicularia > Copelata > Oikopleuridae > Oikopleura > Oikopleura albicans. The sequence continues at coordinate 74,365 of SCLG01000270.1, forward strand.
AATAATGGAACAGTGGCCTCCGAGGATCTCCTTTAAAACCGATATTAACGATTTTTTATGAAAAAGATATTTTTTGTTATGATAATTGCGGCTTTTCATAATTCACTGAATGAATTTTATTGTCCATCATTTCATTGACGTCGCTTAATTGATATTCACCGGAAGTGAATATCAATTGATAGATTAATAGAATTAAAAATATATCCGTAACCCGTGGAAAGGCTGGTTTGACGATTAGAGCCTATGATGAAGAACGCACTCACGACATCACAATCACGAAATTACAAACAAGAAATTACAATCACGAAATTACAATCACGAAATTACAATCACGAAATTACAATCACGAAATTGTAATCACGAAATTACAATCACGAAATTACAATCACGAAATTACAATCTCGAAATTACAATCACGAAATTGCAATCACGAAATTACAATCACGAAATTACAACCCCGAAATTACAATCACGAAATTACAATCACGAAATTACAATCACGAAATTACAATCACGAAATTACAATCACGAAATTACAATCACGAAATTACAATCACGAAATTACAATCACGAAATTACAATCACGAAATTACAATCACGAAATTACAATCACGAAATTACAATCACGAAATTACAATCACGAAATTACAATCACGAAATTACAATCACGAAATTACAATCACGAAATTACAATCACGAAATTACAATCACGAAATTACAATCACGAAATTACAATCACGTAATCGCGATTATCAAGTCACTATAACAATTACAGTAGTATCAAATTAAATTTGTGTTATCATTTGTGATTAGATGATTTTGAATGTTGACACATAAAATACTACACAAAGTAATAACTAAATTTCGTTAACATTCTCTCAACGCACCCAGAAGGCTATCTGACACGCCGTTTTTGAACATAATAAAGCACCAGTCCAGTGAAGTATTACATAATTTTAAAAGACAGTCGAAGCCATATCCCAAAACTATAATATTTGGTATGGACATAATTAGTTTACTCCTATTCGAGTTTAAATCAATCCGAACAATTTTGGCTTCAATTGGTACTAAAGCTTCTTTTGGTACTAGTTAAGTAGCAATAGAAGTTTCAGTACCAAAAAACTTTTAGTACCAGTAGAAGTTTTAATACCCAAAGACGTTTTAGTACCAAAAAAAGTATTAGTACCGAAAAAAGTTTCCAGTACCAAAAGAAGTATTAGTACCAAAAGAGGCGTTCCCGGTTTATATAGGGTTTGCAATACCAAACTTCCATGTTACTATTTGCTTTCAAAATGTCGGCTAAATTACAAATGCCACCAGCATCAACAAATACTTTTTGGTACTTGTCTCTTCCCTCGAATATCGTAGTTAATAGATCGAGTATTGACACTGTGCGTTCTTGGTTTAACTTCAAGTCTCTGTAGGTTTCAGACTCTGATTATTTGGTCACGAATAAGGTTTAGTCAAACAAATATCATGTATTTTTGAACTAATTTTTAAATGAACAAGGGTTCTGGATATGTCATGTCACCGGAATTCTCGAAACATGAAGGTCCACCATATAAAAAATGATTTTTCAATGTAAAAATCTGTAAAATCTGACGATCAAGGCAAAAAAAAATTTGTTAGAATATTTGCCAAAAAATTGCCAAAAATTTTGCCAAAAATTGCAATTTAAATCGTGAACGGACTCCCTACCTCATGGACACGAGTAGTTTTTCAAATAAATATTTATACCGGTTTTCTGTCGGACCTCGAAAAAATGGGAAATTTCAGTAAATTCCACTGTTTTTTTTAAAGTACGATTTTTGTAAATTAGTATACATTGACTTTTATTTTCTGCATTTTTATAATGCCAAAAACCATGCCTTGAAGTGCGGTTTTCATAGCTTGTATTCCTTCAAAACCCTCCACAAAAAGAGTGCACAATTTCTCGGTCGGGCATGCTTCATCGGTCAATAGTTTTTTTAGTTGATCGCAGCACGCCGCAGATTCATCATTTTTCCCATATGAAATTAAACTGATGAGTTCTTTCCATTGGCTCACATCGTGGTCTAATAGAGCTTTTACACAATGATCATTGTCCTGTAAAAATAAACGTAAAAAAACTTGCCGCCTTGACTGGCATACTCAAATTGATTTTTAAAAGACACGTAATTACACTGGGTGCGCAGGTACACGTCCTCTATTAGACCACAAATTAACAAGGTCCGGTAGCCGATTTAAGCTTTATTACACCCTCGTATATTGTGACCCTCTTATGTTTTGACCCCCTTATGTTGTGACCCGTTATCTTTCACATTTTCCCGTTTGCTCCTTTATCGTGCGGACTTATTTTTCGGCCAATATTCCAAGAATCCCTTTGGGGGATCCCTGGATAGATCTCTATGTGTTTAGCACTACGCTCTTATCTTGCAGATGTCTCCGTTTGTCTCATTATCTTGCGGATTTTTCATCAAAAAGTTGCAAGATAACGGCGCAGGGGAACAAATCACCCACGCTATTTGCCATTAATCTTCCACTTTTCAGATTTTTCTTGTGTGCGCTCAACTTGGCACCCTTTGCATGTAATATTAATTTAAACTTTCAAAAAGCAATTTGAATATGCTACTCTTGACATAACTTTTACTTTGCTTCGTTTTGTTCTGGCTTTAACTCAATTTACCTTAAGAGCAGCGATTTGTAAGGCACATAAACCACTCGAGTCTCGTTGTTTGATGTCACTGCCGAGTTCAAGTAAGCAACGAACCGCTTCGGATTTACCAACCGCCGCACTTAACAGTAACGGCGTAAAACCACTAGAATTTGGGTTTGAAATTGGCTTAGAAATACGGATCTGTTGGTCTGTTTGAAGCACTGTCAAACAAAAATTGTAAATTTTTTTTTCAAAAACATTGTCTGAAAACATGTTTTTTAAAGTACTTTTTGACTCAAACCCGGCCTTGGATCTCGCACACGCAATTCCAATAATGCAGGATCAGCGTCACAAAATATACGGACTTGATTTAGCAAGGGTTTCTCTGCTATAACCATATGGTGTATAACAGCTAAACCTTGGTCGTCGAATTCTGAATATAGGGTCAGGTATAAATTATGGCCTTTAAATTATAGGCATTGTTAGATAGTAATTTTATTACCTTATATTGAATAAGTGAACCCGTTAAAAATGTTTAACTTAGCTTTACAAAATGTCACGGAAATTCCATAGGATTCTGCCATAGGAGTTCTTAACATGATATCAAAAATTTGAGAAAATCTTCAGCGCGGAATCATATAAACTTCCTTTTGGGCACAAAAAAATTGAAAAAAGTTGAAAAAAATTAGTTCAATTAGTTAAGGCACTTTTAGCGTGGACCGAAATATGGCCCATTTGGAGGCCTTAAATCGAATTTATCACGTGACAGGGTGAACTTGAGCCAAACTGGATTAGCCCACTACACTCCACTTTTTAATTTTACGTCGAATGGTCAAAACAGGTTTTTTTTGAAAAACAAAAATTGGTGGTTATGGCTTATTTTTTTATTAATCATTTTTTTAATTATCATTAATTATCATTATAATTATCATTTATAAATTAAATCAATAGCTCCAACAGCACTGAACTGATTGATGTCGTTCTAAAAATTTTAAAAACAAAAATCGAATCTTAAATCAATTCTGTAGATAAAAAACCGGCTTCGTGCACTCGTTTGTTACCGGTAGTGACCAGTATAAGTGTATTTCTCCGTTTTCTGATTTCTTCAATTTCAAGCGGTGCTGTTGAAGCGTATTGACCGATATCTGTAACATGTGTCTCTGGTTAATAACCATGCCATAAAATGCGTTTTGACTTCTTTTGTTCTGATATTAACTATTGTTTATGTTTTTGAGCTGTTACCTTTTGGATTCTTATTCATTTCAACTTGACCAAAAAAAAAAAAAATGAAAAGAACACGGAAATTCAGTTTTGTTTGTTCAATATAAATAGAATCTACTATCGCCCATTAAATTGTATAATTAACACATTAACTGGGGATATATACTGCATGACTCGCATAAATGATGTTTCCTTTTTTATAGGATCATTATTTTTTTTGTATGTATCGTTACGGTAAAGACTCGTAATTTCGCAATATGTTTTGCAGAAAATAACCGTCACAAAATTGGAGTAATATTTTCTGGTTTTGGTGGAGAGTAAAATCATCCGCTAAAGATCTGCGATATAATATTTTTCATAGTATCTGCAAATTTTGCCAAAAAAAAAATCAATTTCGAGCCAGAAAAATGGTTAACCAATGAGTTAACAAATAACTTCATTGTGATGAAAATGCTATACAAAAGCCTAAGAGTCTAAGATTGGGAGAATTTTTTAAGAACTACACCCCCTGCGCTGTTATCTTGTCACCCGTTATCTTGCAGATTTTCCCGTTGGCTCCGTTATCTTGCAGATTTTTTTAGGCCAATTTTCCAAGAATCCCTATCTTTATGTGTTAAGCACTGCGCTGTTATCTTGCAAATATCCCCGTGCGGTCCGTTATCTTGCGGATTTTTTCATGCAATAGTTGCAAGATAACAGCGCAGGGGGTGTAATTTATTGGAAAATTTTATAACATTTGTAGTCTGCGAATAAAAACTTTTATGGAGATTAAACAAATGAGTCCACACTTACGAAAAACAATAAATAACCACCTAACCACCACTTATGTTAACAAAGTTGGATTGTCTTACTACTTTTTGGACATCGACGTTGCTTGAACGTATTGCAACTCGAAATTATCTTACCACTTTTTTTTAAAAACTGGTTCACTATGGTGGAAGTATAGAACTGACAGTCCGTGCTCTAAAATCGTTACGATTTGTTGCTCCAAAATTGTTACGCTTATGGGTAACACGACTCCGAAAAAAAATCGTAACGCTTTTGGATCATGATTCATGACGTCATTTGGCGACGCTGTTGGAGGAGGGACTGTAATTGATTCATCTACAATATTTTTATTATTTATAGTATGTTTAGGTAGCCTAAACGATTTTTTTGTTAGAAATTATTACTGTAATAAACACAAGATCTGATTTACTTTGCGAAACTTTAGCGCAGAATTACGGCCCAAAAGCGTTACGACCAAAATTTTAACGATTTTCAGAAGCAGAAAATTTAACGATTTTGGGCTGTTGCAACAATATATTTTAATATGTTCTCGTACCCATGAGATTAAGTTGTCGAAATGCTTGATCTTTGTTCCAGTATTTAGTTTGGTAACAGATAAGTCCAGAATCGAATAGTTTATCTAATTTAGCGAGTCAATAAGATGTGGTTGACCCATTACTTTCCATATATTATAGCCGTTCCAATAAATCATAAACCTCTCGACTCGCTTCCTGGATTGTTATATTTGTACCGATCTGAATTCCTGATCAAGTGCTGAAATTGTCTCCAAAATGTCCTAATGAATAGAATATCGTAAACACGTGTGGGGGTACCTTGGTTACGACTTGATGATGTTATGATGCCACTTTATTCAGAATTAATGTCACATTATCCAATCAAGGAAAACATCTTCGAAATTGAAAAAAACGTCCAAAAAAAACAAGGTCAATCGTGAAAAAATGCCTCGAAATTGAAGAATATCTTTTAGAAGAAAAAAATTAAAAAAAAAGACACGGAGCAAAGGTTGCACCGAAATATCCATAAAAAATAAGAAAAAAATCACAAATTGTCATTTTGACTTTCGTGTTTTTAAAGATAAATAAAAATGGACTGGATTTTTAAGCATTCCACGTCCTGTGAATTGATTATTTTTATGTATTACATAATATATTTTTGTCAGGATAAGTCGTGTCTATGCGCGGGTGAAAATCAGACCCGCACGAAACTGCCTACAAAACTGTGAGTCGACACAAAAAATCCGATGGGGGCAGTATTAGGCAAGCGCGTCCACAATTCTTTTCTAGCAATCCGAATTTGATAAACCTAAGTATACTCGAGAGGAAAATGTAACTTTTTAACTAAAAAACTAAAAATTGAATACACAGGGTGCGCCGTTAACCGGCACCAAATTTTTTTTGAAAACCTGCCGGTTAACGGCAAATAGATCGGTTAATGGGGACATGCGTAGGCGGAAGACGTTTTAGGTTATTTATGCTTTAACATTCGTCATTTTGACCGCTATAAGGTCAAGTGAGTTATTTGAGCTATACACAGGGTAACCTATTAATCGGCACAAAAATTTTTTTGGAAACCTACCAGTTAATAGCAAATATACTGCTTAATGATTACATGCGTAGGCGTTTTTGCTGGAAAATTTTCGGGCAAAAAACTGCCGGTTAACGGCAAATAGCGTAGGCGCTGCCGGTTAACGGGGTGCCGGTTAACGGCGTACCTTGTGTAGTTAAAGAGTTAGTGATTTCGTTTAAGTTTGATCAAAAGTTGGGTGAAAAACTTGAACTTGGCAAAATCAACTGATTAAACACGATTTTATTTGTTTTTTTTTGACAATTTCAATGCCAATGAAAGTGCGGCATACATTTTATTTGTCATTTTCCGTTTCACGAAACAAAACCCCCATTTACAGTAACTATAAATTATTATGAGATCCTTATATTTAATAAGGATCTGATATGTACATTTAAAGACATGTAAATATCAAAAACATTTTTTATCTTTTCATTTTATTGTCTTAAGTTCACAGTTTAAAATGATATTTTCCCACTGATGTAAATTTAACTCTTACGGGCTGTTGGATCACGAGGGTGAATCACGACCTAACCGTATTAATTTGTAGAACTAGTTTGAAAGTCGGGTTAGTGAACTTTCATCCTTTGAAAACCATTAAATTATGTTGTGGTCAAAAAAAAATTTTTTTATTGTTAAAAATTATATAATTTCATCTAAATTTGTAAACTTTCGACGTTGACGTAAACAAGGTTAACTTTTCTGGTATATTTTAAAAATTCAAAAATAACATTGTTGGGAGTTTAAGGGTGGTCCTTAATTCTGTAAACAAATCGATTAAAAATGAATGGGTTATTTTTGGAGAATGTGTTTTTGATGTCAACATTTGAGAATTGTTTATATGGTTTACGAGAGATCACTGTGTGGGCCCCACACGAGTTAAATTCGCGGTTCGAAGAGGCTCTACGCGCTTAAAGTAACATTGTTAGCTTAGTTTTTATTTCCATTTTTGTGTTACTTTAAGCAGTTTGGGAGTGTATAAAAGGAAAACATCGGCCACACGGTCTGTTGACAAATCATTCGCATTTTTCAGATTTTATAGATGAATAGCCTACGCAGTTTGCCGTTAACCTTCCAAATTTCATTCAATTTTTGAGGATTCTAACTGCGCACCCTGTGTAATGCTGAAAATTTAAATGACGATGACTTACGGGTTGCTTAGCTGCAAATCTGATGCAGCGCCGGCGTTTGACATGATCTCTATTCGAATTGATTTTCGTAAATGTTTTGTTCGAAAGGAAATCAAAATGTCATAATTGATACAAATTGTGAATAATTGACAACATTCTGATTGAAAGAAAGCAAGCTTTTTACCTTAACCAAATAGCAACCATGAAATTATCAATCGATAGCGGAGACTTTTGTATCAATTGATAAAGAAAATGTAATGAAAATGATACTAAAAAAACGTAAAATGGACAAAAAATTGTACGACTTTGTTTTGTGATTTATGACAGTTCTAAAAAATCTCCATGAAAGTCTTTTATCGTCCTGATATAAAAAGCGGGAAAATTAGCGGAAATGTTTTTTTCTCCTTTTTTCGTTTCTCCACTGCGCGGAAAGAAAGCATCCCTATTGGGAACAAAGAACGTAATAAATTTTCAGTTTTCTAATGTTCTCTTAAAAACAGCAAAATCTGGAAAAGGGACCAATCGCAGGTCACATAAGGCTCAAAGTCTGAGCCTCAGACCCGCTGCCAAACAAGGTTACCAAAAATTGGTAACATTTTTTTGCCTCTTTTTATAACACAACGATAGTTAGTTATTTGAATTCAATCTGTATGCTACAGCGTGAGTACTGTATATCTGTGTAGGTGTGTGGTTGAAATTCCGTAGGTGGGGAAAGATACTGAAAAATCGCGATTACGTAACTCAAAAATATTGCGCAATTTTGTAAAACTTAATTTAGGTTAACCCAAATTATATAATAATAGTTATTTAGTTTAGTTGAATTTAGAAAGCAGGTAAATTCGATTGGTGATATTCTTTTATTCAACGCCAACTTTTCAAGATCTAAATGATTTTTTTGTTGATATCTGTGTCGATGCAAAACCCTTTTAAATTATATTCCAATTGATTTATCGTTTTTGAATAAAGTAAAATGGAAACCTCCGCATGCATTCAAATGTCGGGTGTTCGTGTCCTTCAAATGTCATTGTTTAAATATATTCATTGAAGTATAAAACTAAACGATATCGTAATATTCGTCGGAGAATCAGCGATCAGTGACTCAGATGAAGTTGTCACAGCGTAAGTCAATAATAGAGATATACACCCCCTGCGTTGTTATGTGTTCACCGGTTATCTTGCAGATTTTGCCGTTCGGTTATATTGCGGATGTTTTTGTGTGTCAAAATTTAAGGTATACAGTCCTTACTCATTTATCGGACGTTTTCGGTTCTCGCAAATAGCGTCCGAAAAAGGAGCATCGTCACAAAAAGGACCATTTTCTTATTAGAATGGCCCCATTTTGGCCGAAAAAGCTTCCGATAAATGAGAAATCGTCCGATAAATGAGCGTCTGACAGATGAGTGACACTATTTTTATGTGTTAGGCACTGCACTGTTATCTTGCATATTACCCATTCGTTTCGTTAACGTGCAAAAGTTGCAAGATAACGGCGCGCCGCGGCGCAGGGGCGTATATAATTGAGAATTAGAAAGCAATTGAAATAATTATTTATGGCCACGGTTCAAATTCATATCAGTTTTAAGCATTGTAAGACTGCAAATTTCCAAAATAAATCCGCTGCTTAACCACATAGAGATGTCCAAATATGCAAAAAAAAATAATAATTAAATTTTTAGTCCTTTTGGGGTCCTTGGGAACCCAGAAGGCGACTGGTGAGATCCGCTGGACTTATGACCAGGCGGCGCTTATACAAGATCGCGACGGTTACGATACGTCAAAATGGGACAATGTTCAAAAGGGGCGAAACCGGGGCGTCGTGTCCGACCTTGCCACGCGGTGGAATACCGAACAAAATGGCAAACTGACCATTTCCTACTTCAACAAGGTCGGCACCGGGCACAGAAAAAATGCCGCCGAAAAGGCCTTCATCAATGAAGCATTGGCGGAGCTTTCGGCAGCCACCAAAAATTGTATAAACTTTGCCGAGTATACCGGCTGCGATGATTGGATGGATGTTAACTGTACACCCGACACTACTCAGTATGTTGAAATCACATGCGCCCCAAGTGGCCAATTTGACGACGGATGCTGGTCCGAGGTGGGTATGAATACGGCCGAGGGAGCCACGCGGGTTTCCCTTGAATCCGCATCATGCTCAAACGATGCTACTCACTGTTTCACCAGATATAGCTAAGGTGTTCAAAATTTTTAAGCAATCGCGTATTTTCATAATTTATGGATTGATAGTTTTATTTTTAAGGACCATCAGTTATGGTCCACAAACATAAAACTTCCAAACCAGCCGTTGATTTGATTTGACGGGACCCAACATGAATTTAAACAACAGTACAAACAATTAAACGTTTTCAACGTTGTTAAAATTTTTACCACCGTGTTACTAATACAACCTCATTTGAAAAAAAATATATCGTTTTTGGGTAACTAGACGTGGAAAAACAAACGTACAGTCCCCCCTCATGATAAGGGCCCCCACGATAAGGGCCCCCACGATAAGGGCCCCCACGATAAGGGCCCCCACGATAAGGGCCACCGTGGCCCGCTTTCTCATAATAAGGGCCAGTTTCTCATGATAAGGGCCACTTTTTTTGACGAAAAAGTTTTTTTTCTCATAATAAGGGCCAAAATAGGCATTTTTGGCCCATAAATGGACATTTATCTATCATAATAGGGACCATTATGACTGAAAATATTTTTTACTTATAATAGGGGCCAAAATGCGGTGTGAAAGGTGGAAAAATACATAATAAATTGAGTGAATTACTAACCAGTCTATCTGAAAAAAAAATCCACTTTCTCATAATAAGGGCTACCCCATAACAAGGGCCACTTTTTCAGGAGACAAAAGTGGCCCTTATCATGAGGGGGGAGTGTATCACTTTTGAGTGATGACGTCATTTTGTATCGTTTTTCGGGTGAGGACTGTATAAGCCATGAGTTCCGCTTAAATTGACTGTATTGACCGAAATATGCTTGAATAACCTAAAAATAGCGGTCAAGGTCGCGTCCACCAACAGTTTTTGCATGCGTTGGGAATGGTTGGCGAGCACCAACGTGCGGATGCCGGCGACCACGTCACGGTCCAGAGCGACAATATCGATTTAACCCAGGCCCAAATCGAGCAGCGATTCCTGCCGATTACGACCGACGAATGGGCCCAAACCGGCTCCGTATTTGATTATGGCTCGGCCACAATGCGCGGTTTTTACGATTTTAACAAGAAACCGTTTACCGAGTTGACGTCGTTTTGGAATTCGGCCGATTATTCCCTTGTAAAGAAGGGCAACGAAGAAAGCCCAATTTGGCCCAATCGATATCGAGCATCGACAAGTGACATCATGCAATTGATGGATATGTATGATAGCTATTGTGATAAAAATGAGCTTGACCTCAGCGAGTGCGCCGACGGTTCAAAAGTCCTAACCGATCGTATTTGCGACGGAATCTTAAACGATTGCGTAGATGGTTCCGATGAGAACTCATCGTGCATTGACGATATTTCAAGCCAGGGATATAAATCACAGTCAACTAGTCGAGCGGGTCAGTTCGCGGATGATTCTGCATGACTTTAATCAGAGCTTTAATTAATATAACTCCCTAATCAGTTATCTTAAAAAAATTGGTAAATACTTTGAACCGACAAGTATCGTGCTTTTTGCCTACGTTCTACCCAATTATCTTAACAAAACTGAATTATATTAACATTTTTTGAGCACTTTTGGTGTTAACTGATTAGGTGGTGTGTGTAACAGAAAGATGAAAGTACTTTGTGCCAATTGAAATAGTCACACAAAATCACAGCTTTGTAAATTACGTATAATGTTACGCATAATACCGGTAAAGTTTCATGAAAATCGGCCGAGCGTTTCTAGTTAACCGTGTCGGCATATTTTAAGATGATACACAGACCAATTTTCTCGTTTTTTATTTGGAACTGGGATACCCCTCCTTTCTCCCCCTTTATTAATGCCGCATTTGTAAGCGGGAAAAAAGGAGGGTACCCATGTTCAAAATAAAAAAAGGGAAAATTGGTCTATATATCATCATAAAACATGCCGACACGGTATATTAGAAACGCTCGGCCTATTTTCATGAAACTCAACCGGTATTATACGTTTCATAATTGACCTCAAAACTCACTTTCGGTCTCCTACCAATTTTTTATATCCCTGCCTAAAGCAATTACTGCTGTGGACGGATCGGAGTCGAAGTTAGCCTTGGCTTTATTTTCCCGGGACTTTCAGAAACAGCCGAGTTTGACGCTGCATCATGGGATAGCAACATGAATCGGCCCACCTACAAAACCGCCATTAAGACTAGCATGGCCAATACGTACAACTTATTGGGAGGGCAATATGAGTACCTGTTTTTGACGCCCATTGAAGCACAAGACATTTCGGGCAATTGCGGTCGCAGTGCATACACCACGTGGGTGTTGTATTATGGAAAGACGGCACTTGATATGGTGACGTGTGAAACGTATGGCGCTTTGAAGGCAGGCACCCTTGACGGCATGTTCTTTTTGGATGAGGCCACAGACACACTAACAGACAAGGAATATTGCCCGTTGACAATCGCTAACGGATATTTCTCATCCCTGTCCCTTGCCAACAATAATGAACGACAGTTCACATGTAACGACGAGGAGACGCCAACAGAGCCCCCAACAGAGCCACCAACGGAGCCCCCAACGGAACCACCAACGGAACCACCAACGGAACCTCCAACTGAGCCACCAACGACAACGACTACCAAAAAACCAACTACAACAACTACGACCATCAATTTAGGTTTGATCTAGATTTTATTACATTACCCGTTATTGTCATCAAGGTCACTTCAATCTAACCCACATTTTAGTCACTGATCCATGCGACACCAATCCATGCCTAGATCCTAACCAAGAATGCACCAGTGACGACCAAGCAGCGGGCGGCTTCACTTGCAGCTGTGTGGGCGGCTACGAAGACTCGTGCGACCCCGCCGATGCCAGCGCGCCATGCTTCTGCGTGAACATTAACGAGTGTGTCAGCGGCATTTCCATGTGTACCGAGGCCAACACCGTCTGCCAAGATAATACCGGCTCTTACGATTGCGTCTGCGCCGGCGGTTATGAAGATGATGGATCGGGCAACTGTGTTGATATTGATGAATGCGTTACGGACGCCAACACATGCGGCCAAAGCTGCACCAATACGGATGGAGCCTTCCACTGTGGCTGCGATACCGGCTACGCCGCTGACGTTGACGGCAAGTGTCAAGATGTTGATGAATGCGCCAACGCTGATGACAATGACTGTACCGAAACCAACGTTTGTCAAAACTTGATGGGTGGTTACACATGTAGCTGTGATGCGGGCTATGAATGGTCTGCCGGCGCCTGTGTTGATATCAATGAATGCGAAACCGGTGTCTGCTCGGCTGCATCCATCTGCGAAAATTCCGAGGGTGGATTCTCGTGCTCATGCCCAGCTGGTTTCGAAGATCTTGACAATGATGGTAAACGATGTGCCTTTACCAATTATCCAGTCGGATGGAATTGGTATCCAAGTCAAGGTTTAATTTGTTTTCAATTTTGTTAAAATATTTCAAAATACAATTCCAACAGTACAATAAAAATTACAACGATTTAAAATTACGTTTATTCCCTCCAGAAACCGTTAGTTTTCAGAAATAGTCGCTTAGAATTAATCACTGGTTTGAATTATATTCTCAACCTTTACCAAAGCTTCGACAAGCCTCATAACCTCTGGATTTCGGGCAATCAAGTGGATGTTCCCTTCGCTACAAGCCACTTTGACATCTACACTTCCCTCGGTGATTTGAAGTTAACCCTTCTTCTTTGCGAGGAATATTTCCACGTGCCATTTGGGGTGCTTGTGCCCGGCATGAAGTACGTCTGTGATGATGCCGCCCAATCCCTGGCCAGCCAACGTTACACCAATCAGGATCGCATCTGTTGTCACTATCAGGACTTTGTCGTCAACTGTGATGACGCCTGCGCGCCCGGCGTCTTTAATTTCATTGGTCGATCTGATGAGAGCAACACAATTGACTGGGACCAACAGAGTATAGGTGAGGTATTAGTAATTTGATAATTTTCCACGATTTTTTTTTCAAACAACGAACCGTACGCAGTACGGCGTCCTGGTATCTTATAAAATAGTGGAAAAATATAACGTGACAATACATACTTTATAAGTTAAAAATTATAACACAACACTTTAGGCACATACGAGTGGACTTCTAATGACGGCAACGTTTATGACACTGCCCTTGTTGAAATGAAGGTGACGGCCAATGAGGCGGCCGAAATCTGTACGGCCAATGGCGGCCGCTTGTTCCAGGAGGAAGTTTACATGTGGACTCCAGAGTCCTTTTTTGCTGCACCAAACCTTGGCGGTTGTAGTGCTGTCATTGAAATGTACTCAAAAGCCCATGGTCGTCTGTACCAAATCCCAAAAATGCAAGAAGGATATTCCGGTCGGGTACTTACCGGTTATCGTGCCAATGCTGATGCAAGCAACTGGTGCTATTTTGACGGCACAACATGCCATGAAACGCAAACGAACACCCCCATTGGTGTCCATATTGAAGCAAGTACCGGTTGGGTGCCATTATCGGGCGAACCAGATTGCAGCTTGAGTATGATCGCTGACGCCATCAATACCGCCCTCAGTTAGACTGTCTACAATATTCATCGCGTAACAATTTTCTAGCTTTTACCTATATTTTGTCCTAAAAACACACTATGAAAATAACCCGGTTCGCACTTTCTTCGGGATTAAAATTTTTAAATCGGGTGACGTTAACCCTTTATGGTCGCTAGCGGATTCTAAGTCTAAGGGGGCAACTGAGCCCTCAAATCTGAAAATGCCTTGAACCTTGGGGGTTCATTTTGCACCTCGGAGTTAAGAAGCGTTCAAATACAGCTTCAGTTTACACAGCTATTTAGCTCAACTCTGAACCTAGCGTGCAAAAGTTTATTTAAGCTTGAATCGTTCGTGTATTTCTTGCATAAAAAGCCAATTTAACATTAAATTTTCATGTTAGACAGCCCACATTCAGCTCCGAACTGGTCAACATTCCAATGACTCCAGCCTCCACCAATGGCTGTCTTGCCATGGATTTGGGTCTCAAGCAAATGGTCGTTGTCGATTGTGACGCAAAATTAATCGATGGATTCGTGTGTGAACGTGAATCATGGGATTGCGCCGTCAACAGCGGCAACGGCCCATGCTCGCACGAGTGCGATGCCGCCGGTTTCTGCGTGTGCCCAGAGGGCATGTTTTTGACTGATTATTACACGTGTGCCCAAGAGCCTAGTCTTGAGCTTATCGAATGCTACCCGACTCATATGGTCGCGTGGTTCCCGGTCGCCGACGTTAACTACGCAAGTGAGCTCGCCCTTAACGATCCAACTTGCACCGACAACATTGCCGTCGTCGGCAACATGTACCGCATTGAGGTCCGCTATGACGAGTGCGGCACCGTCGCCGAGTACGCCAACAACTTCGCCGAAATCATCTTCAAAAATACATTTTCAAACAACCTTGACATGACAAAGGTGATCAATATCGAAAGTCGTGTGACGAATACGTTTGAATGCCACTTTGACTCCATCATCAACGTTGATGATGTCAACGGCGCTGGTGACACAGCTTGTGACAGCAGCCAAATTAATTGTAACGAGCCAGGTGAGTTTTTTGTGATACACATTGTGATACTGGGATTCAAATGGTTTTAAAGTTTCGCAAAATTTTCTAGTGCCAAAAAATGGCATGTCCATTTCTAGTTAACCGTATAGAAAATTTGAGACCTAATTCGAATTCTTTGTAGTCGAGTTAGCATTTGTGACAATTTTGCCATTATTAAGAGGCACCAAAATATTAAAACTTGTCACCGGATCTCCATTTCCGGTTAACCGGATTTCTATTTCCGGTTAACCCGATTTCTATTTCCGGTAACCGGATGGCTATTTCCGGTTAACCCGATTTCTATTTCCGGTTAACCGGATGTCTATTTCCGGTTAACCAGATATTAGTTTTTACAAAAAATAATTGTCATCGGTCAATCAACCGAATACAAAAACCCGATCGGGAAGAGCTCTTTCTATCAATGTCGAGCTATAATACGCAAAAAAATATGTTTAAGGGTTAAGGGTTAAAAAAGGTATAAAGTTTTAGGGTGAAAAATGGTCAAAATTGAAAAAAAAAGTACTTTTTTGAGTACTTTTTCGACAAAAATTTTTTGCAGATGTGATTAGTTTTTCGAGCTCTATCGATCTGCGAAAGTTCTTTGATTTTGAGAACCACCATTATCGAAATAGATAAAAACAGTGGCATATATAGCACTGTCGGGCACAAGAAAATATTAATAACGGGGCTCGGGCGTTAGATACCATTAGTGGCCATAATTTAAGGCGTATGACGAAAATCGAAAGTTGTTTGGAGTTATTAATAAAATTTCATGCGGAATTATAAGACGAAAATATTGTCAGACAAATTATTTACGGAAAATACTTTAGGTGAGCCGGGTACCATTGATGTCGTTGCCGAACGCAGCACTTTGGATAAAGAAGAACTCGGACAATTTAGTTTCGACATTCTTACGTACACTAGTGACGCCTTCAACCAAGAAATTGCCGCCGGCTACAACTCGCGCGTTGGCGAAACATTACATTTTGCCGTTATTCCGCAAAACATTCTCAACAATCTCGTTTATCAAACGACTACATGCTCAATTCTGAGTGCCGATAAGTCCGTGTCTTATCAACTTTTCCAGGACGAGACCGTTGACGGGTTCGTTACCCCAGTCCGATACCGACCGTACTTTAACGACGGCATGGGCCAAGAAACCTGTGCTGTTGAGGATAAGGATAAATATTCTTACACGGTTTTTGAGTTCCTGGACCCCAACGGCAACGGCGCCGCTGGTGGCCAAGAGCAACATATCAAATGCTCGGTCATGGTCTGTATCAAGGAGGACGATATGACCAACTCGCCCTGTGCCCAATCTTCGTGTACCTATTGGGACGACACATCGAGCCATGACGCAACTGGGGTCGCGACGGCGCGCAAACGACGCTCACCGCGCGGCATCACCCTCGACTCCACGACCACAATTAACTTTGGAAGTTAAATAAATTCATAAATGATGAATCCTGTCTATACTCGTACATACGACGTATGGACAATTTGGTTCCTTTATTAGTTTGATTTTGACCGTTATTTTCCCGGTTTTTAATATTTACCGGTATTACAAACCGGAATTGCTATATTTCGAAAAAACGATTTTTGATAATCGAAACATGTTATTATGTATCTAGTTCAGCAAGTGTCATTCTACTTCAATCTTTTTGTATTTTGTCTCATTTTGTAATTACTTTTACGCGCGTTTTTATTTTTATCTTTTTGATATCGGCAAGTTATCGGGACGATTGAACTCAATTAGTGCTATGCCTTTAATTGGTACCTAAAATTAGGCCCTATTATGGCCTCGATACAGTTTATTTTCTTCCGTTTTATTATAGACCGTCTTCTTGTGCAAATTCCCCAAAAAACGCTTTTGACCAATTGGAACCGCCAATTCGATAAAGATTTTTGGAGTTTTCCCGGACTTAAGTCAAGTTGTACCTAATCTCAATGCAATATTAACCGTCAAACTTTTCTCACGCTCAATAGAAAAGTTTGAGGTTCTTGAAAATTATTAGGATATTGCTTTTCAACCGGATTAATTGGTTCACCCTTCCTCGACAATTTGCAAATTTATTTTCTGTGCCGTCAAATAAAAACACCATTACTGCATCGAAAATCACGTTGTTTTTGTATTCCTAATCAATTATATTCAAAGTCGGTCGTTTTGCGTAGGTTGACATTTTCAAACAGCTCTGTAGCGCCTTATGGTGGGCCAAATTAACTTTTAGACTATTATTTTGACTCAGTTTAACAAGCTCTACAACTTGGTCATAATAGTTTTTTGTTATAAAAATTTTCCAATTTCCCACTTCTACCATATCTACCAATAATGCGACATTTACTCGATTTCTCAATCCGGTATTGTTCTTATACCGGTAGTTTTTTCGAAAAGTCCAAATATAGGACTTTGCCAAATAAGGGTCGCTTTCGTGTTTTTTTAAATCCACCCTTATTTGGCGAGCCCTATTATAACCGAATTATAACCGAATTAAGAATTTATCAAAGTTTATTCAAATTAAGTCCTACATTTCAAAATAGGAAACGGGGTTTCAATTATGCTTCTTTAACCGATGGAGACCGTTAAGCGATTTTGTCTCAAATTGAGACACTTTTTTTTCTGAAAACGCTCTCATTTTTGATTCATAAGAGATAATTGATTAAAAAACGCGCTTAGCGGAACCCATCGGTTAAGCAAAATCTTAAAACAAACTGTCGATTCAAGTACGTCAGTACGTACATAGTTAGTGTTACAAACTTTATTGAACTTGATTGGTACGGTTGAAATATTTTATTGATTATGCTAAAAAATCATCCAGTGGACCGTGGAATTCTTCAGGCGCAAACATATATTGCGACATATCTGGTAGATTGTAAATATTCCCTTCTGATGATGACTTCTTGTACATTATGTCGCCGTCCAATGTATATTCTGGTATATTTGATGGACTGCGGGGTTCAAAAACATCTGCTCAATGATATAATTTAATAACTTTTACAAAATAGCATCTTAGGGGTATCAGTGGCGGAATATCGTAGGGTTACGATAGAAGCATCGTTGCGTCAATATATCCCAAAAGTATTGTGGGTCATAAATAATTACTGCGGGTTCCTGTAATTTCTCTTCCAGCTCAATCCACACGGTGTCCCAGTCTATTGACAAACAGTGGAAGTTATAAACTTTTGTGTGGTTTGGGACACCACGTGGATTTAGCTACAAGACAGATTGCGAGAACAATACTGTAATTAAGAACGTAATCATTAAAATTTAGTGTTTAATATTAAGTAAAATAAATGACAAATTTAATCACTTCTTAAAATATAGTTTTAAACATACCTGACGGGAAATTTGGCCCAAGGAAAAAATCCGAAAACATAGCTCGTCCGTACACTATGGAAAGATAATTAAACGTTTACCAGAGGCTGTGTGATACTTTTCGTGTATTTTTATAATATTGTAGCAATGGTTTACTTTAGAGAATTACATACAAAGTGGGCGCCATTTTTTTCGAGCCAACTTTTTTTTCTTGACTCATGCTGAGTTTGCTCGGTCAATCAAAAAGGTTTATTTTGTGTAGAATAATGGTGCTCAGTTTGTACTAGCTAGCCCTTTGGCCTAAATTTTGAAAAGATGTAAAATTTACCCCGTAAATTATCAAAATATCTTTAATTTTTCGTATAAAAAATCGTGCCCAATTTGTAGCTTGGTTGTCCCAAAGGTTAAATAACCAAGGCCTCGAATCTAAAAATATTCGAAAAGTCTTTCAAAAAAAAAAACACTATAACACCACTAAAAGCTACAAACCTATCGACGATAACAAGTAAAATGTAACGCGTACCATGTCTGACACAGAACTCCAAAATCGCCCGGGTTATATAGTCTGATAGATTTTTTTAAAAATTCGTTTGGTTCGTTGGATGAGCTTAGCACGCCTCAATAACCAGTCTTTTCACGCTACTAATCTGGCCGAAAATGACTCGATACATTAGACTTTACATAGTATGGAGTCATTTGCGGTGTTTTTTAGCGCGACTAGTACGTCAAAAGGCATCGTTTTCAGTGTTGAATCACCATTGAGCAAATGCAAACGTAATGATATCATTTTATGGTCGATGAATTTTCACGGAAAATGAGCAAATCGAGATGACGTAGTTCGCATCCAAAGGTCATTAAACTTGGCGGTCATAAACATATTGAATAATCGATAGGAAAGACTCTAATCGCAAATTATTCACTATTGAGGTACACTACTTGCACATTTATCTCACGAGCAGTTATTTTGCCAAATTTAGTACAGTCCGCAGTCCCTTATGGGCCACCTTGAGGGCTCCAAAAAGGCGGCCCATCAGGGACCAGTTGCCCTTAAGGGTTACATTACCCCTTTTGACAAAAAAATTAGTACAGTATTTCGTATTATTAGTAAAAATAAAAGTAACATTTCATCATTTTGTTTGTCTACGCAGTACTATCGAGGAGTCCAACACTGAATCAGCCAGAGCAAATTTCTGCACGCACTTTTTAAGCTGAACCAATATAAAACTGCGTGGATAAATTTGCCCTGACTGATTCATTGGTGGACCACACGGTATACTTTGCACTCAGTTATTTTTCAGAAATGCAAGATTTTGTCATTTTACCGCCTACGCCCTGCGAAGTTATCTTGCCATTTTGTTTTTGAAAATGCTTTCGAAATATAACTGCGCAAGTGGTGTTCCTATTTGTGAAACATGCTTCTAACCGTTTGCATGCTAAACAATAGTTAAGACTCGTAAGAATTTTCACGATTTAAATTGCCGCGGGTTTTTTTGTTTGTGAAATCAAAATAATGGCCGCAATGAGAATAGGGATTGTATTAAATCAAGTATTTTAATTGAAAATGTTGACCAGTCGAGTAGACTTTAACATGACTTACGGTATGATCTTTGACAAAAAAAAGCTCTCGATAATATGCGTTTGGCGAGCGCTAATCTGGGATTCAATATTAGCAATAATAAGCATTTAGATTTTTTATTTGGATTGGGCAGTCAGTTTATTTATTGTATGGATTCGATGTCTGAAAGAATGTCCAGCCATTGTTGTCAGTATAAATGGGAACCACCGGTTGACCAGCTGGTTGCGGGTCAACGGGTGTTCTTGTGGACATGATGCAGCCAGTGCCGCTACAAGTACAGACATATGTTTCACATGTCCAACAATCCGGCCTTTCCTTGTATTCTCCGGCACCGCGTAACCCGACACCGGGTATGTCACAGCCCTGGGTCTTTGGTGAACTCATTTCACCCGAGCCCGTTGGACCTGTACCAAACAATTGCCTTGGCGGTTGCCTTGGAGGCGCTCGTGGACCTGGATATTGTGGTTGCACCCGCGGAGGTTGTGGTTGCCCACGCGGGGGTACCCGTGGATATTGAGTAAATTCATTATAATATCGTGGGGGATGCATAAACGGCGGTTTATACGCGGCTGGTTTATACATGGGTCTATTCAACATACTCTGACTTGTTTGGGGCGAGTTGTAGCTTTGATTGGCGTCGACTATCATCCGGGTCGCTCGGGTCGTCAGAGTACAATGCCCGTGGCCTCTACACGTACAGACGTATGTGATTGGCGAGGCCGTTTTTTCACCCCATTGACTTCCCACTTTTGACTGTTTTTTTACTAATATTTTTAATAACACTTGTATTTAAGACTCATATGATTGCGTTCCCGGTGGTAACTTCCCGCAGTGAAGTTACAAAAACGTTTTTCAATGAAATTATCCTAAAAGGGTTTTCCTCGAAGGCCTGCGGTGCCTGCAATTTCCAAGTAAAAAACAATTCCTTGATATTCGCCATGTTGTCGAAAGCCTATGCCGGGAATGTTACATCCTCGCATAACATGTGCGAACCCATCAGTCGCAAAACCAATCAAAAATACTAGTTTCATTCTCGGGTCTAATCGTACTCGGCGATCTCTTTAAAGTTAGAATAAATTCTGCTTTTTATATAACAATTTTATTATCAAAATGCATAAACATAAAAACGCCCGAAAAGAATCACTGGATCAGACGATGATAGTTAGCAAAGGTGAGGCCTTTTTTAATTGCGACATGAACTCGTTATGCATCAACTTAGTTGATCCAAATATATTAAATAATTATTAATAATTATTAAGGCATTTTTATAAAAAAGATACTACTAAAATTATTAATGTTTAAAATTTGAGAGACCCAAACGAAATAGCTACATACCATAATAATACTTTTCTTTGGAGTGGGGACCATTTGTGGTCGCGAAAGAAGCTGTATTTTGGTTGTAGTTTCGCGACCACATGGTTTGGTCCAAAAAAACGGTGGCGAAAGTATCCGTCACCCGTTGTTTGCTTATTTTTACGAAAAATAAACGCATTAAGCTATGAATTCGTTGCTCAATTAACAAACGAAAAAAGTCGAATTTGTAAAATATGCATTTTCAACTGACCATGAACTCCGTGGCCATTGGCCAAAGGCCTCATCATTTAAAACTCTTTAATTGAGCACCGTTTTCAAAAAAAAACATGCATTGAGTGCTTTAATAGGTTAAAACAATTTACAGTTTTTTTTACCTTTATTAGTTTAAATCAACCGATAGACTCGGGTACAGATATATAAGAAGGAAAACAGTAACCCATAATTTATGAGTTTTAATCTAGGGGCCCTAGCGAATGTGTGTGTGGGTGATATGTGTAGGAATTCATAAACTACATAAAACAGTCTTCAAAGGATTTTCAAGAATATACACCTCATGTGGTGTTATATTACAATTGTTCTCTTCCGTTATCTTTTGAATTTTCTTCATGCAAAAATTGCAAGCTAACAGAGCAGGGGACAATAATTTTGTTAAGTTTTTGATAAACAACCCCTACGCTGTTATCTTGTAACTTTCGTATGAACAAAATCTGCATTATAACGGAGCGAACGGGACATCTGCAAGATAACAGCGCAGTGCTAAACACATAAATAGAGGAATTCCTGGAAAAGTTGTCGAAAAAATCCGCAAGATTGACAGCATAACAACGCAGGGGTATAATGAGATACCGATAGTGTATTAGGTTTAAGGAGGATGTTTTTTAAAAAGAAAGTTTTGTGAAATCAGTGTTGTCTGAAATACAAAAAGGTGATTTTTTAAAGAAATATTTAGAAATCATATGTTTTTGGAAATTCTGCAGTTAACTTTCGGCGTTTCTTTTCGGACAATTTTGAGACGTCCTCAGTCGAGTTATTATTGCAGCGACGTTTTGGCACGGGGAACTTTTTCGCCTGTTTGAATAAGCGAAAAGCGGAAGGTTTCGTCTTGGTCGGAATTTTAATCGTCTCCAACTGGTTAAATTCTTCATCTTCAGCAGAGTTCATCGAGGCGTGGATTCGTGTTTGTTGACTTTGGAGGGTTAAATTTGTCACGCCTGTAGGCTCCACCGAAATTGCTGCAAATGTCGAAGACTCGGCCATAATCGACGACTGTACTTCTAAAAGTTGATTTAAATCGTCTATTAAATTTAATAAAATATGATTATATTTTATTAAATCAATGACATGAAATCTATCTATTGTAACAAAGTCCTCTAAAAAAATTCCTCGTGGTGTACCAAACCACACAAAGGAGATCACTGCCAATGCGGTTAACTTCGCAGAGCGTAGGCGTGATCGCTGGAAAATAGTGCAAGCCCTAACTGGGTGATGGTCAACTGCGGACCCTGTGTAATAAGATAATATTAATTGGTTTTTATTCTTTAGGACCGTTCGTTGTTTTGTTTAAAAATTGATTACAAATTTTTTTTATCATATTATCTAAATCTAGTTCCCATGCAATTTTAACAGTAGTTTTTAAGCATAATAGCTAAGTTTTGTCAAAATGAACCAGTTAGATTCTCATTGAATTACTCAAAACAGAGTTTCAATGATAATCTAACTGGTTCATTGTCGTAAAAGTCGGCTGTTATATTAATAAGTTCAAAAAATGTCTTTCTCTATATATAAAGAATTTTAAAACATTATTTCAGTAACAAAAAAATATTCAAAAAATTTTAGCACTAAAAGTTCCAAATCCGCGGTTCGGGAAAAACCGGGAAATGGTTCACAAAAGATGGGAAAATGTGTTCACGGCATTCCCAAATAGATGTGAATTAAACTTGAGCTTTATTGTAAGGAAAAGTATCCACACACAAGAAAAACTCGATAAAATGGTTTAAAATTCTAATGATAGAAATAACAATACGATAAACAGTTTATAAACTATAGACTATCCAAAAACTATTTTTTAGAAGTAATGAATATACATCTTCAAACCTGTAATATTTGTTAGTGTGCTGTCTTCAAAGTCTGGCAATTGGGCACGATCAGAGACTCCGTCTAGTTTTATAAAACTTGATTGTTTTGGTAATTTCCCTCTTGGGTTAATACGAGCACAATGTTCAGCGGTTATATGCGGACTGAAATAAACGTGAATTTCCCGGGAGTACCCTTTATTTTAAGTGAAAAGAAAGCATTGAACGCGTATAACCCGAAGAAAAGTTTTTTTATTGCATTAATTATAATTTATAATTATAATATGCCCACAATCGAAAAATATCTGATATTTTTGTTGACAACATTTTAGGGTTTTTTGATGAAATTATCGCATTGTTTCAAAATAGGATGAGGGACTACTATCCTAGCATATGAGTCATAGATAGGTAGGCCGCCTGAGATTTTCAGCTGAATTTAGAAGTACCTCAAATTCACTTTTTAAGTGGTAACCGACCACGGCGCAGCCAATGGTGAGCCTTAAAAGTGTGAGCCACCAACCGGTTAGAAATTAATCGCAAATAACCTCAAAAATCATGTTTTTCTGCTCTCCTACTCTTAGACTGGTAAAACGCACGCTTTCAACCCCGCTTCGCGGGCTGATTTTTTATAAGACTGGTTAGACGCACGCTTTCATTTTAACTTGGTGAGCCAGATTTCCATATGTTTTCTTTTCTATCTTCCGATTTTATATTTACCCTGTATCTGCGGAAAAAGTTACATTGTCATCTTTCTTGTCCATTTCTTGGCTTGTACTTTCATTTTCAGCTGTATCTTCTAGTTTGTTTTTTGCTCGTTCGCAATTTAATTCTGTTTCAAGCTCATTGATTTTTGCAATTAGATCATTTTTGTCATACAAAATGGTCAATACTTTTTTATATTGGAAAATGTCAGATTGAGAGATATATTTTGAGTGTATATAATAAGAGTACATAATAAAAATCATGTAGGATTTGTATTCGATATTCACCATGAAAATTAGGCGTTTTTGCAAGCGTATTTTTTCTAATTCTTATTGAACCCAAATCGTAACATAAACAGAAAAAACCTAAAAAGTTACGATATCTGAAACGTTACGATATCTGTTCCAATATGGATTGAATATGATTCAATTCTATTTTTCATGAAAAAGCATAAACGTGATACCGTTAATAAAATTTGAAGCGATTTCCGGAAACTTTCTAGATAACCCTCTGCGCCGTTATCTGGCCGGATTTTCCACTCGTTCCTTTATCTGGTGGGAGATTTGAGGAAGAATTTTCCAGGAACTCCTATCTTTACATGTTAAGCACGGCGCCGTTATCTGGCCATTTTTACGTAATAAAATGTTTTTTGGGCAAAAAATGGCGGCCAGATAACGGCACAGGGGGTGTAGTCAAATTTTCCAACAGTATTGCTGACCCATTTCTAGTTAATAAAAACGAAATATTGTACGTGAATAAACTATTGTAACTTTATTATGAAGTGGTGACCATTACCCAAGTCTTCATTTTTGCGTAGGCGATTCGTTAATTTTTCACTGAGTTCAAGTTTTGAACTTAATCGTTTGACCTGTTCATCCAACTCTCCCGAAGATCGTTGCCATTTTAACGCTTCGGTCTTCAAACGAGAATTTTCTGAACACAGTAGTGTATTTCCTACACAGTAGTGTATATTTTATAAGTCTCTGAGTTACAGGCTGCCGTCACAGTAGTACTGTATCTATTAGAATACAAAATTTGAGAAAGCGAGAAGCAGATCATTATACCTCGTACGGTATTGCTTACAAAACCTGTCACAGTCAAGAATCAGTAAAATTACACCGTGTAAAAGATTCTAGAATACATCAGGTGAACGCACAAGTTATTTTTGTATACAAGGGATACCTGATGAAATTTGGACTCAATATTCTCAATACAAAAAAAATAATTTCACATTTTGACACATTTTGTCATATTCTTATAACCAGCCAATCAGCGCCGCGGCCTCTGAAATTGAGCCCGCCTCTTCAAATTGAGCTGGCCCACTCACACTAGATGTGGTGGGAGAAATGAGAATATTTTTCTATTCAAGAATATTGATTCCAAATTTCATTAGGTATCCCTTTTATTATGCAACAATATGTAACTCAAAACCTTGATAGTATTGTTCTTTCAATCTCTCTTCCAGCTAAATTCACGTGGTGTCCCAAACCACAAAAAAATATATATATTTGCCAATGCTTTGACAATGTATTGGGACACGGCGTGGATTGAGCTGTAAAAGAGATTTAAAGAACAATACCGTACATATAATGATATAAATAATGTTATATTTAATACCTGTCTCTACACTATGTAATTTCTCCTGTAACGTTTCTCTGTCTGGCAAGGAAATGCATTCTTGATAAAGTCGCTGATGAAGCTGTTGAATAATCTGCATTAAGAATATAATATTTAGGCAAAAGTATTAACCTGAAAATTTGCATGTGTCTCGATAAACCCTCAAAGTGTGGGCGGACTAGAAAAAAAAATTGGATAAACGCACGGGCGGGAAAAGTGGTCCGATAAACCCGCCGGGGTGAGGTCTAAGAATCGTAGACTAAGATGCTTTAACACCTGCATTTTAAGTTCATCGTGTCCTAAACAATTTTACCTAAATTTGTGATTTTTTTTTATAAAATTGCGAATTTTCACGAAAGCTGTGATTTTTATTCACAATTAATATCCCTTCCTGTCGCAGCTCTCTCACTTCCAATTTAATGCTCTCTACTGATATGACCATAATTTCGCCCAGCCAAAAAAAAATGTTTTTTTTTCTATCTAGTTTTTACAAAAAAAAATAGCACGAATTCGATCGCCTCCAATTTCTTTCTGCCAGCTGAGATCGAAAAGAAATGGCCGTTGGCAATTTTTTGTGTTGGTTTGTTTGGACTGTTTCAAAAGAATGATTTATCAACGGGCGCAATCTTTTTTTGTTTGGCGATTAAGTGGCAGATTGACCCAAATCCGCATCTTGCATCACTGAGACCCACAAACGGATTTCACAGTCCAATTGACCGTTGTAGTTCCGTTATCGGAACTCATTTAAGATAATTTAAGGGGTCGGAGGGTTAATTAAACTATCGGAAAGATAAGGAATAATTTATTTTCCAATTATTACAAGGGCCATTGTCAATCAGCTTGACAATGGCTCATTGTTATTCACACTTATGAGAGATTTGAGACTTACGTTGCGGGGTAAAACAATCCAATATTAAAGTTTAAGTTAACTCCTGCGGGCCCTTCAAACATTTTTGGGCATTACGAATTTAAAAAATCATTGCGAGTTAACTAGTACACCCCCTGCGCTGTTATTTTGTCACCCGTTATCTTGCAGATTTTCCTGTTTCCTATCTTAAAGTGTTTAGCACTGCGCGGTTATCTTACAGATTTCCCCCATTCGCTTCGTTATCCTGCGATTTTTTTGGACGAAAGTTGAAAGATAACGGCATCACCATCTACCAAATTTGAGAAATGTATGATATTCTCAGTCAAGAGTTACATTATTCAAAAAACATAATTACTATGGCCCGACATTTCATTTATCTAATAGATCGAAATATAAGACTAATCTTCAATCGGCTTTTTGTATTCGTTTTGTCCGCTGATGATGCCTATTTTCTGTGTCGTTACCGGTTAAGTGGTTATGGACATTCGGTTAACGGTTTTTATACTTTGGTACCGCCTATTATCGGAAAAATTGTCACTTACATAAACTACGGTGAATTCGAATAAGTCTTCAATTTTTTATACAGTAGCCGGTTAACCAGAAATGGGGATCCGGTTACCGTTTTATTATTTTGTCACCTCATATTATCGGATGTTAACCTTCCTGGTTAACTGGAAATTAATTTTGACGAAAAATAACCTTCATTAACAAACCAAGCGAACACCAAAACCCAATTGGGATATTTCTGGTCCATTTCAAACCATTAGTTAAATAAAGGACAACAGTGATATATGGCACTGTCTAGGTCGCAACAAGATATTAAAAAAGGGACCGCAGGAGTTAAACAAGCAATTTTTTATTATGTCTTACAGAGACCAACTTGAACAAACAGTTTTTCAGTGAGTCACGTTCTCTTTTTTCCTACGACACCTAGCGGACAATTGTGTGCTCTTTTTTTCCTGTGACACCTAGTGTCCATTTGTATGCTCTTTTTTCCTGCGACATGTAGTGTCCATTTTGGGCTCTTTTTCCCCTGGGATATCTAGTGTCCATTTTTTCGTGCTCTGTGTTCCCTGCCAAACCCAGTGTCAGAATTTAAGCAATGCTCCCTCAAACCCGACACCACCTATTATTGTGTAGCATTTTTGGGGCGTTTATTAAGGGTGGTTTAATCAAATTTTTTGACCGTTTTTCGGATGGTTTATTCAATTTTTTTAAAAACGAGTCTGATACTTGGACGCATAGGGGGCAAATGAAATATATAAGATGGCTATGTATAAATGCCAGATCCGAGTCATCAATGAAATCCTCTAATGACCCTACAGACGAGTCTTCTGATCTCGATGCCCCCCCATTAAAAAAATCAGTTATTTTTATTTGATTATGTTGGGAAGTACTAGCTTCACAAGCAATATCATGTATAGGTTTTGATGGTTCTGAATTAAAGGAACATAAAGCTTCCACAAAAACATTAACACTTTCAAACTCAGCTTCCATCTCGGAATCTGATTTTGAAACATTTTTTTCTTGTTCGACGGAATTTTCGTTCAACGTCGGAAAAGTTTGAGTGTTTTTATCCATTAATGTTTTGGGGTCGTTTTAATGGTAATACGCGGAATAGAACTTTGTTCTATTATTTGTTTCCGAAAAGAAAAACGATCTGTTTATTGTCCGCGAGTTCAAAAAGAGTTTTGGTGGTATATTCGTCAAATCTATATAATTTTCTATCTGACGGTTATTTGAAGATGCTCGATTTATGTATTTTCAAATTGCTACCGATCAAATACGTCAATGGTTCTGGTTGAGAATATACCCAAATGGCGATGTTTCTAAAATAATATTTTTTAACGTAGGAACGTATCAAACATTTATAAAGCATTATTTATCCAATTATTTCACCGCTTAATTACTTATCTAACCAAAAAATATTGGCCGGATAACTGCGCTGATTGGGTTTTATTACAGTTTAATTAAAATTATGTTATTTAAAACATTTGAAATTGTATAAAGTTGCTATTTTCTTCTTTAGAATTAAATTGTAAATTCAATGTTTTAAGTATAATTTACCTTTTATCATTTTTGTATGATATCATTCCATGTTGACTGTCGACAATAACGGGATCAATGCAGATAATACTATATGTGAGTATATTGAAAAAAGAAGGTAAATCTGCGGCCTTTTCAGCTTGCAGATGTATGGTTTTGGCCCCTTCCGGTGTTAACAAAAAAAGTTTTTTCGACACAAAGTCTTTCATTTTTGTTGTTTTACTCCCTTGCAGGTAAAGTCCTGTGACTTTTTGTTTAGTTCCAACTTTTTGACTATTCAATGTATAAAAATATATATATATGCTCAAACAAAGATTCATTCTAAATTAGTTATTATATTTGCAAAAAAAACAATTTTTCACAAAACTTTTTTCATAAAATGCGGTTTTATTAAGGTAATAAAAACTTGAAAATATCTTGTTTAGAATCTCTTATTTGAATAATATCTCTTAATTGATTAACAAAATGTCTAGTTAAAATGCGTTTTAATACATTCCTTTTTTAGGCAGAAAAAAAATAAAAAAAAATAATTTATTTCAGATTATGATCCTATCGGTCTGTATTCTTAGCTTGAGTGTTTTTTCGGCCATCGGAGAGTTTCAAGGTATAAAAAATCGACAATGAGTATTTAATCCTCCGTTTTTTTTTCACAGATTGCGGTTCCATCGAGTTGTGCAGTTAATGGCAAACACTGGACGACCATATTGATCATATTGAGGTTATCTAGCTTTTTAAACTCTTTTTCAAAAAAAATAATTAATTGAAATAAAATGTAAAATATTAATGAACTTCGCGAATTTAACAATTACAATCCCTGATGCCTTGAGTGACGCTGTTGATTTGCCAAAAACAACGGCATTCAAGACATCACTGACACTCAAGAAAGTGTGACATTTTTTAGCCAAATAACCATTTTTTTAAATCAATATGATGTTTATTTTTGCCTGTCGAAGTTTTTTTTTGGCACCCATAGGAAATAATCCTTACTACATTCGCAAACTGATATAATGTATGTCTAGCCTGCAGGGTTTATGTTCTTGTAAACAAATCGACTGTACCGTCGTTAACAGTGTTGAAAACAACAACAATCATAACTGTCGATTTTTTGTCATGTTAGGGTTTACAAAAAAAAATACACCGTACCACAGAAGGTCAGTAACTAAACATTCATAATTAATTTTTGACAGTTTTTCAACAGTGGAGCATAATTTCGGCAAAATCTGAAAAACGGCACATAAGACATCAGCAGTACTCAAAACAGAGACCTTCAAAGTATCATGGACTGTTTTACATACAAAATATTTAATTTTATCCATTAGATTAAAAATGATTATGTTTTCTTTGGATTAACTCTCAGGGGGAAGGAGTTTTTGGGAACCCGTAGGGGGAAATTGCGTGTAAATAAACACGCAGTTGAAAATCACAATAAACCATCTCTAGAATTACCTGAAAAGCTGTACAGAAGCATAACAAATCATTTGCAATGCATATAAACAAAAAACTGTTCTCTCATATCTAATCTCCAGAGTCTATGGAACTAATTTGATGCTCTTCATCATGTCAAAATGCTCTCATTTAAGTCTTATTTATGTTTTTTGTCATTATTATAATTTGGCTAAATTTATAGCCAGTTTTGTATCAGAAATTGAACATATTAGATAATGTGACTTTAATTACTACGATATCACTTGCTCATTGTCTTAGTCTAATCAACGCTGTTATCATTTTTCAATAATAACTGCTTTGCGTCGCTTCACTCAAATTGAACGTGATTTTTTATCAAGAATCGAATATAGTATTCATAATCACAATCTTTCTATATATCCTACAAGACTCTGGAGATTTATTTATTGTTGGAATTACTTTTTTTTATTGTGTCAAGTGATGCTATATACCCCTCTGAACAGTTTTTGGACCTATTTGGGAAGTGAAAAAAATGTCAAAAAAAATTTTTTTTTTCAAATCTTCCTATATGACACACACGACTTTGGAGATTATTTTCAGGGAACCCTAAAG
>SCLG01000270.1:105140-125031 GCA_004367875.1 Oikopleura albicans
TTTTTTATTGTGTCAAGTGATGCTATATACCCCTCTGAACAGTTTTTGGACCTATTTGGGAAGTGAAAAAAATGTCAAAAAAATTTTTTTTTTTCAAATCTTCCTATATGACACACACGACTTTGGAGATTATTTTCAGGGAACCCTAAAGTTATATTTTGGATAAAGAAGTCAGAAAAATAATCTAAATAAACTTTTGGGACAACTTTTGACACCAAAAAAACGATTTTTTCAAAATCTTCCTATACGCTCTACAGGACTTTGGAGAAAAAAACTTGGTAAAATCAAGGTTACCATGATGTTCAGTGATGTTGGAAACCCCCCTGAGCCAAGTTTCAGCAAAATCTAAGAAACCGGAAATTTTGACCGGTTTTTATTCAACCTTCCGGTTTACAAAAATTATCGGCGATACCGTCAGTCGAAGTATCTCGAAAAGTTGAGGGGGGGTCAGCAATACCCGTTTTGCCCTACGGGGCCTCCATATGCCTTAAAATGACGAAAAAAACACTTTGCGTGTCTATTTACACGCACTTCCCCCTGGGAGTTAAAAGGAGTTAAGTTTTACGCATTTTGTTAAAAAGGGTTATTTTTTTACAATTATGTAGATTGCATTGATCGATATTAAGCGCAAAACGAAACTAGCGATCACACCAACACCTCTTGACACAACGACCGAAGAATACGAAAGTGCCGAAAGTACAGAATTTGAAATTTTGATCGTCCTGGTTCTTTTTTTAATCGCGATGAATATTGCAAATTTGTACGGTGGTGGACGCCGTAAGACCTCTAGCCGACCTCTAGCCGAAGTATGTTTTGTGATGTGAGAATATTTATTCATTTTTTGATAATTTGTGCTGTGAAAATATGCACTATAAATTATATTTTTTTAGTGTTTTTGAGACATAATTTAATATGAAATTTTTGCAAGTAAAACTTGAAATTTTTAAAAACCTTTCATGAGATGAGCTTCTAAAATATTTGTATACAAATTTTCCGATTTCAATTCTCGAATAAACTTTTCCCAATCTCCCAAATTTGTTATCATATCGGTTTCGTTGAATTCTGTCGCATTAGAAAGATGCAACAAATGAAACTCATCTCGAGTCGAACTTTGTATTAATGCAAAAACATCGAGTTTTATTCGAAAGTATGGCGATAAAGAGTCCAATATACCTTAAAACAATAAAAGTTCTTTGGAAGACTATTCTAGAACATTCTTTTTCGTAAATTGAAATTATTTTTTTTTTCGTTAAGTTAAACAATGACTCTTATAACAGCTCCAGAACTTACCTTCTAATAGCTCGACCATGTTATTGTTAGTCAGTTTTAAATTGAGGTACATTGATTTGGGGTTGTCTTTTGGTTTCAAAACGAAATAACTATTCAAGTAAAATGATATGTTTTTTCGTTAATGATGATGCACAGCGACAATTTCTTGGTCAGTTAAATGAAGCTCGTCGTCTTTTTCCGGCCGCCTTTTTTCAACTAGTGCGACTAAATCAGTAACTTCCCATTCAAAGAAAGGTCTCATTTTCTAGGGCAGATACGGTTTGAAATAACTTCGTATTAAGCAAAAATGAGGTGATACAATTGCGCAATTTGGAAACATCACGTGATCAATTATTATTAATACATGGGAAAGGGTTATTACTTATAAGGTCAGATTCAAAAAACTTATTTTAGTTGATTTTAAATTAAAATTTTGCTTTTCGTTTTGCACTTTTAATAAACTGACTTAACTTTGTAACTATTTGGAGAAATGGATTGTCCGAGAAAAATTGTATAGACCAAAAATGGCCACGCCTTTTTCAAAATATTTTATTTTTTAATAATTTTTCACATCAAAAATAGTTCTGAATGATTAATCAGATGAAACATATTTTTGAAATGTAGTAAAATTACTTTATATCCGAAAATATTGAAGCATAAAAATGAAATCATAAAAAAACTGTTACTTTAAGCGAAACTGTTACTTTAAGCAGGTAGTGCGTGGGTTGAAAAAGTTATCACTATTCACAAAAAAACTGTTACTTTAAGCGAATAGTGTTACTTTAAGCAGCGTTACTTTATGCAGGTAGGTGGTGTAATAATATAATCTAATTGATACTAACATTCCTCTGATAAGACACGATAACTGCGATATAAGAAAAGTGAACAAAAAAACGCTCGAGACGACAAAATGGCGCCTAAATGTCGCAAATTCCGTACTTTTTTTGTTAGTGGCATGTAATTCAGTTAAGACTGAGACCTTAATATAGGGCTCCCCTGTATTTATCGTAACTAAGGCTACACAAGATAACTTAACTTACATGTTCTAGAGGATTGTATGCTTTATACGCTTCGTTAACAAAAAAATTGATGCAATATCTTGAAAATTATAATTCTATAGTATCGTTTATAAATTTCAAGTTTTGTCAAGTTCAAAACCTTTGGGGGTCTATGAGAAAACTTATATGACACCAAATTGCAGCCGTATAGCCTATACGGTATAGGTATTACCTGCATACTGATCTGTAATTTATAAAAAAAAGTTTACAAACATTCGTTGCAAATTAGTGCCGCTAAGTAAATTTTTTGACGAGACAAGTTTGGTTCAAAATAAGGTTCAGTTTTTATGATGGTCAAAAATTCATGGTTTTTTTTCCTAAGTAACTCATTTTCTATGAGTGATTGTTTGCGAATTTTGATAAAATTTCTCGCGAAAGTTGCTTGCGATTATTTTCAATACTTAACCACAATGAGTTAAATTGTTAGCTATTTAGTTAAATTCTTTATGTTATTTTTATTCATAAATATTCATTCTATCATAAAATTGAATGGCTAACGCTATCATTTTTTTTATAATAAACTCCATGAGTACCCAAATTGGGCCCTGATATATCCGTTTTTTCTTTCGGCTGGCTTGTCTTGGCTTGGCTTAAGTTCAATTTTTATTTTCACTGGCTTGGCTTGGCTTGTTATAAATTTCTTGTTCTAACGGTTATTAAAGCTGTTTTATACAAGAGTGTCCGGTACAACGTACTGCGCGCAGCTGCGGGTAAATAACAAAACCCAAACTCTTCTTAATACAGTATATATTATAAATAAATTATTGCACAATTAAATAAGAGTGTTATAAATTGGTACTAGGAGTCAAGCTTCAGTTTATTGTAAGTTTGATCTTTCTCTTGATGATCTGCTGCAATTTTTATTGTACTGTAACTAGTACGTTCCTTTGGCGTTGGTTGATCAACAACATTCGGAAGAGACGTTGAATCTGAAATGAGGACATAAAAACCGTTTTACGTTGCGGTTACATATTCTGATCACTTTAATCAGCTAAAAAGGGTTTGTTAAGATAGAGTACAGTGACTGTATGGGAGCAAATACAAATATTAAAAACAAAAAAAAACGTAATTAAGGAGTCAAGGTATTGACATGTTGTCATTTGGCAAAAAATATAATACTCAAGTATCAAGACAATTAAAAGTGTGAAAACGAGGAATTTTATATAGTAATCTGTACCATTTATGAAGGGTTTCGAAAGCCAAAAAATATAATTGGCAGGTCTAAATTGACAAAAAATCAATGACATATTTTAGCAGCTAATTTACGCAATAAAAATTTGAGTGAAGCGCTTCATCGCAAATTCATATGGGTGCCAGTGTTAACGTCATCATGAAAAAAATATGGAAAGTATTTTAATTCATATTGGCAAATTTCGGACTGCTTTGCAGTAATTTTTGGTACCTCCTGATTCCAACCGTGCAAAAAGTGACGTAAAAGATATTAATTTTTCAAAAAATTTCACCTTGATTATCAAGGCTTGATACTACGAAAAACCTCAAGTGATTTGTAGTAAACCGGTAAAAAAGGAGAATACATAAAGGTATGTGCGTTCGGGCAAAAAAGTGAACCACTCTCTAGCGCCAAAATAGGCAGTCTTTTCGTTATCTTTTTTTTTTTGCACAATTGGAATACGGAGGCAAAACTACGTTGAATAGCATAGTTTTAGAACAAAAATTGCTCATTGGTGACCCTCTTAATAATGAATGATATTCGTTTTACTTAGTGATTTTAAAACGGGAATTCGATTACTCAAGATTAACGATTATCCAGTATGTTATTATTGATCACCTAAAAAGAACGGTGACTTTAATAAACGTGATTCTGATACTTTGTGATATATTTTGATTATGATTTTAGTGTTGAAAGTCTGATTTTGGTGACAGTATTACAGATTAGTACCTTATGATGTTGTATTCAACTTGTAACTGTGTTAACCTGTTGTCTTTTCCGTCTTCTTGATCTTACTCTTTCTAATCGGCTTTTTTGGCGGTTTTGCCGGTTTCGGAGGTGGTTCCGGTTGATCAAGCTCTGGCGAACTTTGCGCCCTCATTAACGCCGCATCACAATCTTCAGTTAAATTATCAAGTGAACTGTAGACACGCTCATCGGGCTCAATTAGATTTCCAAACCGATTCAGCAGGTCATGGTGAGATTCGGCGCGACAATAGCTAGGGTTCATCTAATGAATTTTTCCATCAATAGAAAGTTGAAAATAAACGACGAAAAATAGGGGGCCTCATGAACCCATCGCTTATTCTAAAAAATGGTAGCGTACGCTAAAGACATTTTAAAAAGACGATTTTTACACATTAATAACTCGTCGAGCTTTACTATTTGGAGTACTATGAATGGAATAAGTTTGCGTCCAAGCGCTGGTAAATAAAGTATCGCAGTGATTTTCAAACGCGAAAAAAATAAACAATGTTACCACTTTTTGGTAACGGTGCTTGACAGTGCGTCTGAGGCCTATGTGGCCTGTCATTTTTGTTTTAGCGGACTGGACCAATCACCGAAAGGCGATTTCCTTCTTTTAAAATATTTTTGTATTGCAGTCCTCCCCTTCTTAAGTGCCGCAAGGAGAAATATGCATTTCCGCTCAAAAATTTTTTTCGCGTTTCAAAATCAGGACGATACTTATGGTAGAAATCACAAAAAGTTGCCATTAAGAGTTCTGTATCTCGTATTTAGTGCAGTAGTACTGATTCAGTACTGTAGCTACATGTAGAGCTAACATATACAGTCCTTACTCCTTTTTCGGACGCTTTCGGTTTTCGAAAATAGCGTCCGAAACAAGAGCATCATCACAAAAAGGATCATTTTTCTATTAGAATGGCCCCATTTTGGCCGAAAAAAGCATCCGAAAAAGGAGCAATCGCCCGAAAAAAAAGTAAGGACTGTACCACGGAATGCTGTTTGTATAACCACAAATTTAAAATTCATTTGGTGAGCCCTAGCGATCGTACGAGGTTACATATTTGTTTTCATTGCTTGATGAGAGGATATCGGGCAATTCATCATTTGGCTTTCGCATTTGTTTAACCTGGCGCAGTGGGTGCGACAAGCCGTCTAGCTTGATGCGTATTTCCTCGTATTGCTTCGTGTGAATGTCAACCAATTGCTCGCGATCTCGGATGCGTTTCCGGCTTTGCACCGTGTACACAATTATCAATGCGATCAGCATTAATAAAATCGCTAAGAATAAAATATATTTTATCGCATTATCATCTGCCTTAAATATCAAGAGTTTTTATTTAATGGGAAAAATTTTGGTCTACATGGTCAATTAGCGGCCACGATTTTTATCGATACCAATCACCGAACCAAAATGAACGCAAGTTTAACGGCCAGACACAACATTAATCCACTGTAAAAATGATAATCCTAGCCAATAACTTCTTCTGGGCAAAAAATGTTTAGAGTCATTGCGTCATAACGATTTTGAGTGTAATGATTTTGAGTGCAACGATTTTGAGTGTAACGAGTTTGAGCGTAACGATTTTGATTGTAACGATTTGAGTATAACGATTTTGAGGTAGGGACTGTACTTACCTACACACGCTCCCAAAATAATTTGATTTTCTGGTTTGATGATCCAACTCAGAACGTCGGCCGAGGTTATCCAATTCACTTCGCGCTTCACCTCACTAGTCCGACAGCCAAATAAGGCCAGTTTGAGTACGGCATATTTGTTACATTTAACCGGTTCAAATTCGATACATTTTGCCTCCAGCGCCAAATTAATCCATCCATAGGCGGCATGCTCGTTCAACATGGGAAATTGACCGGCTGGCTTAAAATCCCCACAATCAAACTCGGGGTGCGATTGGGCGACGTTTATTTTGACTTCTTTGCAGTATAGATCTTGAATAACGCTTTCGTTAACTTCCGTGTTATGCTGTAACATTAAATCGTTAGACGACACAGTAAAAAGTAACGGTAATTACCTGCATCAGGCCGGTGAACCGGATTTGGTCGATATAATATGTATCCTTCATATCTATCTGAATATGGTATTTATTTTTTAGTAATTGGTGTACAGAAACGGCACTGACTAAATTGGTATCATATATTTTTGGTCGAAAGTATAAGAGGCTGAAAGGTCAAAATGCATAAATGAGAATTCGACGCAAATTTGGGTCCAAGTCTGACTTATTCCGTTTTCACTTTCGAACAGCCAAATATTGACGTATCAAAAGTAAAAACGGAATAAGTCAGACTTCGACGCAAACTTTCGTCGAATTCTGATTTATGCATTTTGATCTTTCAGCTTATTATACTTCCGGTCAAAACTACATGATACCAATTTAATCGGTGCCAGAAAACCACCGCCCAGTAGGGGCTCGTTTTGTATTTTTGTTTTTTTTCTTTCGGGGGTCGTATTTTTATGCAGGCTCCCATTTTTCATCATGTTTAAGCAAAAATGAATAAAAGAGCAACAACTGTTAGATTTAGAATTGTCCTTAAAATGCACATTTATTGTGCCGCTTTCTAACCGAATGTAGAACAAGTGTTAGATTATTTTACTAAAGATTTATTTTTTTTGTTATACCCGTTCCCGCTGAGCAAAATCATGCATATTAACCAGTTGGTCTAACGCAATTGCTTTATCGTAATATTGATCGACCTGTCAGAAAAATCTCTGGTTTTCTTCTTCAAATATTATTAACGACCTCAACCAATGGAGGTAATAAATCCCATTATAAATCTTATAAAATATTATAAATTATGACTCATAGACTTTAAAGCTTATTGCACATTAATCATAATTTAATAAATTTAGTTTGATGGGAAAGACCTATTATGTCCATCTTTAGTACCGCGTCTAATAATTCCAGTATTTTTTTTATCACAAACCCGCTCCGTTATTGATTTCCTATCTAATCTAATTTCGACTTGAGCTAGAATGTTTTTCGAATTCGGCATGATAAAATGAAGATAAAAGGGCACCAATTTTGCACAATTTATATTTAGTGTGTTGAATCAAATTAATATGCATGTAATATTTTCAATTTGTAAATGTGCATAAAATCACATAAAAAATAAATTATAACTACCGTATATTGCCAAAAAACAATAAGTGATTTCAATATGCTCTGTACGTGAGGAGAATTTACTTGTAAGACCGAGTTCAAAGAAACATCAAAGGTTATGGGCGGTCTATAATGGGCCGTTAAGGGTCACAAGTACCCATAACTTATGTCACAAGTACCCATAACATATTTTTGCTCAAATCGAAAATTATACGAAAGTATAACGACTGCGTAAGTTTACCGTTAACTTGGGGGCCGAATCCAACGGTTCACCAGTTTCTGGATCGACTGTTTCGCCACTATGTCCAATTTTGTTGGAAATCCAGGCGGATGCAAATCCGGTATTTTCGTTAACAACTTTAGACGTCCGATCCGGCCAATCCTCGCTGGCTGAAATGGCCAGTCGCGGATTCCAACTGGTACTGATATGGTCCGCCCCCGGCAAGGCCTCTAAAAATGACGACTCGGTACCTTCTGGTCTGGTCAATAATGGAACAATAATGGAACTTATCGATTCTTTATAATGGATTAGTCTTTCCTTTTTTGTTCGCCAAAAGTTTGCATTTTAAATTACGTTTGTAAACATAATCTTCTGATCTTCTTGTGGTCCTCGAAATACTTCTGGCCATAAAATGATATGAATTATATATTGGGTATTTAATTGTATTAAGTAAGAGCCAAGTATGTTTTACCGACTAATATCATCCGAGCTGGCCTTTTTGGGGGTATATTACGCGTCAGTAATGAAAATACGGCAGTTTTCTTTTTTAGACCAGTTCTTTTTTCATTTGTTTATGGCAATCTAGAACGAAAATAACGTGTGCGTAATTTCATCACAAACGATGAGTGTAAAATATATTTTGATAATTTACGTGTAACATTATTGACCGTTCATGAAAAATCCAATGTCTCATTTATATGCCGCATGATGTCGCATTGTGTGCGTGGAAGAAACCCCCTTTGCTTATCAGTCAGGAGCCAATAAGTCCGCGAGGAGCCAACCGCTAACCCCGAAATGCCGTTTTGGTACGTCGGGCGGAATTCTTGGCTCGTTTGGGTGTTATTTTGAGATATGTAAAAATCACTACCCAATTGAAGTCCGGATTGATAGGCTGACTTACAAATTGAGGAATCGTATCGGTAACCCTGTATTCGAGCGTGCTTCCCATTCGGAACAAATGATAACGGCCCGGTCGATATCACCCGCTCGGTGAATAAACACTTGGGGAAGGATCAAAAATGAGTTGGCCCGGAAAAATCGGAAAAAAAACTGTTACACCAGCTGCGCCGTTATGTTACAAAACCAAATAAAAAAAAAGTTTAACATAAGGGCGCAGTGCGTTGGCGATTTTGCTGGAAAACGCCGAACAAATTATAAATTCTAACATAACGGATCCTACAGGGAAAATATTGCGCAATACGTGTTTTTTTTCTACAAATTGCAACATAACGGAAAATAGTGATTACGTAACTTGAAAATATTATGCAATACGTGTTTTTTGTACAAATTGTAACGGAAACTTAGAACATAGGCGTAGTGCGTGGGCGATAATGCTAAAAAAAATTTCAAAAAAATTGTAACATAACGGGACGAACGGGAAAAATTGTAAAATAACGGGTTGTAACATAACAGCGCACCTGGTGTATTGGCAAAATTTGTGTCTAGAAAAGTTAGCTTTAAAGAATTTGTATAAAATCAAAGGAACATTTTGGCAAGAACAGTTTTTTTCAATTTTTTTTTTGGCCTAACTCATTTTTTTCCTTTCCTTATGAAGACATCGATGCGCTCTCGTGCTATCGGCACCTCGAAATGTTGTGCTGCAGTCGGTTAAAGTCAATTGAATTTTTTCAGCTTCTTTAACCGATGAACTTTCCAGACATGATATACTGATAATTTCATTTGTGAGACAAGAACTGTTTTTAGGATGTTCAAAATATATACATGTACTCCAAAAATTGAGCTATTAAACAGTTAAATTTGGGTTCTCCTTGGTTAAAGAATTTTTTCTTCTGAAGGTTTTTTTCTGAAGGTTTTTTTTTGAAGTCTAAATACCATTTTCTGAAATTTTCAACTGGCATGCCCACGAAGGAAGCGACTTTTTATTTTTGAATTATTTTTATTACATTAAGGACGGGTATGGCTTACTGATGCTTATTTGATTAAAATATCAAGGTTCTAAATTTTCCCAAAAAAAAATATAATGTTTTCCCTTTTTTTTCGAAAACTGCTCAAACGTTTGTAGTCTAAGGGGAGTTATCAGACTTTTCTGCAACTCACATATATGATGCAGTTTGATCCGTAGATTACGTTGGTGAAATAAAAAAATGAAACAGGAGACACGTTTTGGCGCTAGAGAGCATTTTCGAGGCCCGAAGGTCCCTTCACTGTAACTCTTATTCTGACGTCACGTGACGTCTGATAAGTCCCAAGGACATTTAGTTTAACCTAACTTCTTATCAGTGTTGGCCTCATCGTTTGGAGTTTTCCAAAATTTAATCTAAGTTTGGACAACCTAATAACTATTGGTACTGCATTTGTATTGAAATTGAATCGTGTCACTTTGTCCAATCACCGACGTAAATCCATTTTTTGTACAAATTTCGTCCGTTTTCGCGTTTCCCTTCTGTCTGGCATGTTGATTAGTGATGCTCAAGCACCAATTGTTCCGTGAACTTCTTATAGAACAAACTACAAAAAAGTAAGATAAATTTACAAAAAACGCACAGATCAAATAAGAACGCTTAAAGACTTAAAAACGGTCTTATTAATTATTCATGAACGACCCGGTTAGCCCCTTTTAAAGCAAGACGGACAATGTCTTTATATATATATGCCAAATCAACATATACACCATTACAAACGAAAATTAGTTTTGGCAAGTTAACACGTCATAATGGAATTTGAGCAGCATAAGGCAAATCTAAAATTTAATTAAAATCTTCTTAAATTATACATCTTCTGTAAATTAATGGTCCCTAAAAATTTTCGAGTGAGAATGTCTTTAAACTAAAATTAATCAAAGTTTCGGCAATAGAAAAAACAACCAAAATATTAAAAATTGTTTAGATTTCGTGGTAATTAATTTAAATTCATTTTCTCAGTAATTCCGATATTATTTACGACTGTGCAAATATGAAGTACAAATCATAATCCATAAATTCAATCACATAATAATCTGAACAAATTTTAAATAAAAAAAGTGTGCACAGCCGTAGGTACGCGGGGACCATCCTTATCAAAAACTGGCACTGCAGTCTTACTAAGAAAACGTTTTTCAGGGAGTTTGCTCTTATTCTCTGCAAACCTTTTCTGGGTAAACCACGGTACCGCAAAAAATTACCGTTAAAATATATATAAATATTTATATATAACCGGTAAAAAACATCTTTAGAGATTATCACTTATCAAAACGGGTATCACACGACTGGTCGCCGGTCTCCATTGGTACAAAACTCGACTGGTACCAAATTCGACTGGAATCGGGTACCAGTCGCCGTTTGGTACTAATGGGGACCGGCGACCAGTCGTGTGATACCCATCAAAACATCCGCCAGACAAAATGTTTCGGTTCTCGAAATTTCGTCAAATTATATGTTTTTCCTTGTCGACTTAACATCGGTTTAAATTCAACTCAAAAAACCGGGCCGAACCGGAATAACAAGTTTTGGGTTAAAATTGGGTCTGGTGCGAATACCGAACATTGTTATAACTTATGAAATTCGTAAAAAATCCTTCTATGTGGCCTAGAAGTTAAAAACCCAAATAAATAAAATTAGGTACTTACCTATAAAGTTTGCCCTTGAAATAACAATCTCGGTTTGATCTTGATCAACTCTGAGTTCTGTTGTGTTTTTTCGTAAACCAGTACATGTCACAACAGCCAAAAACATACAAAAGTTCTTCATGATTTTATTTCTCTACTGTACGCTTCTCTGTGATCGCCTAGTTTACTTTTGTTTACCTATTTGTTGTAAACTAGGTAAAAAATGTCATTTCATTGTTGCTCCGTCACGAAGATAACGAAAAAAAGAGTCCGCAGAAAAAAATAAAGAGGAAAAAAAGAGAAGAAAAATAGAAAACCAACGGACAATAGTCAACTTCATTAACTTTGACGGGTTAATATGGCCATCATCGTGATGAATAGGCTTCATGCGCACATCGAGCTTACTTGTCTTGCTCTGGCTGTCTAGGGTGTCCGTGTTAGCCCCAAAAAAGTACTATATTGAAATCTAGTTAGTTTTTGAATGAAAAATTTAAAACAAAAAATAAACTGTTTATAATTTTTTCATATTAATATTTACGACTTAAGTAGAAAATAGTGAATTAAGTTTTTTAAACTTAGAAATCTCTTTTCCACACTTTTATTTTCAAAATTTTAAATTTTCTTTAATTTTCAAAAATTTTAATTTGATTGAAAACTGTAATTTCCAGACTGGATACTGTTTTCAAGAAAATTAATACGCATTCCAGTTTTCCTTATTCAAAGATACTTCCTTATCTATAATCTATAGACTATGTACTCGGCGTTTTACATGAATTTCCGCTATCTTTTCTACCGCATTTTTTAGATGGCAATATTCGATTTTTTGACGCGGGAAAAAACTCGAGTTTGGCTATCTAGAAAATACGGCGGAAATTAATGTAAAACGCTGAGTAGTTAATACAGTTATACAGGAAAAATTAAATGCTTAAAACTCTAGAATTATCTTTTAATTGCGCACATCAGTCTCGATGACGACAATAATCTATTTTTTGTTATACCTTTGTTAACATAACTGTACTACAAACTAAATATATGAAGATTTTTTCTCTGTAGCTTTTCGACGTGGGCACCCTATCTTTTTCTCTCTATTTCGTTCAATCTCTTGCCAAAACTGTATTTTATTATTTCGTCGACCTTTTTTTCTTCTTCGCTCTCTGTA
This sequence comes from Oikopleura albicans, assembly GCA_004367875.1. Taxonomy (NCBI): domain Eukaryota; kingdom Metazoa; phylum Chordata; class Appendicularia; order Copelata; family Oikopleuridae; genus Oikopleura; species Oikopleura albicans. Next base: position 117,422 of record SCLG01000270.1, read on the forward strand.
TTTTTACGACCCAAAAAATTAGGTTACGGGCGATCTTGCTTTTTTCAAGATAGTCTTTTATAATACCGTCTGGTTAAATTGTAATCCCGCGAAGCATCACCTCGAGCAACGTCAATTGTTTTTTTTACTTTGCTGCTCTTTAGGGGTGACGAAGAAGTGGTAAAAAAATAAAAATATAAAACGCGGGAGGGGCAAAACTCTGATTCACAAAAGTTGTGATTGGGACGCTGATAGTTACGCCTTTTCAAATTCGGGTTTATGAGTTAGTCATGGCGCCGATAATGTTACACCTGAATACCTCCACGAGTTAGATTTAAACTTTAGATGCACTCATTTGATTATCATCCTCGGCAATCGATCAGTATCAAAGTCAAGTCGGAATTAATTATGCCTTTTATTCAAGTTGGCACTTCCCGTTTAATATGCAAACACTGAAATGTTTTTTTACTTATCAGCCAGGGTCCACAAAAATACAAGCAATATTTATATCTTTTTGAAAGGTAAAAACGACAGGAAGCCTATTTAAGTTAATTACCCTACTGAAGTACTGAATGGGCCCGCGAAGCGGGGCTACATAGGATGCGATTACTCAATTGGAGTACAGAATGGGCCCGCAAAGCGGGGCTACATATGATGCGATGACCCGATTGGAGTACTGAATTGGCCTGAGAAGCGGGGCTACATAGGATCCGATTACTCAATTGGAGTACAAAATGGGCCCGCAAAGCGGGGCTACATATGATGCGATGACCCTATTGGAGTACTGGATTGGCCTGAGAAGCGGGGCTACATAGGATGCGATTACTCAATTGAGGTACAGAATGGATCCGATTCCCTATTGGGGAACAGAATGAGCCCATGAAGCGGGGCTATATAGGTGGCAGCGCGGTTTTCGAGAAAATGTTTTTCAGGGTAATTTCTTACCTCGAATTCTTTTTCCTCGAAACATATTTTTGTTGAAAATGGTGCCTATGTAGCTCCGCTTCGCGGACCCAGACTGTACTCCAATAGAGTAAATGAATCCTATGTAGCCCCGCTTCGCGGGCCCATTCTGTACTTCAATTGAGTAATCGCATCCGATTAATAGGGTAGTATTTAACCCCCCCCAATCACATGTATCGAGAAGTTCCCAAAATAAATCTCAGGAGGATCGTCTTGGTTTTTCTTCACTCTTTTCTGATGGCACGTAATGACCGTTTTCAAACATTGTTCATTTTAGATATCATATTATATCCGATTAAAATTAAGAATCCATAATTATTCTATAATGTTTGTTATTATTATACTACACCACCTACCTGCTTAAAGTAACGCTGCTTAAAGTAATAATTTTCGCTTAAGGTAACAGTTTTTTTGCTCATTTTGGTGATAATTAATGTAATTAACGCTGCTTAAAGTAACAGTGTTTGCTTAAAGTAACAGTTTTTCGGTTCATTTTGGTGTTACTTTAAGCAGGTAGGTGGTGTATATTATTTTTTGAAATGCACAGTTTTTTGAAATTCATTTTTCCCACTTCGGCGACGTGAAATATACGACACATTTTCACAAACTTCTCCGCCTTTCTATTTTTCCTTAATATCATAAGAGATAATATAAAAGTACAGTCCCGGCTTTCAAATTGTGCACCCTTAAATTGGCGACTGCCAAATTGAGCACTTTTGCAAGAAAATTTACGTGACTGCCAAATTTTGCACGTTTTTGAGACCGATGTTTTAGCAAACGACCTTCAAATTTTTCATATTTTCTAGGGCGACGTTTTTCATTGTTGGCCTATCAGACAAACTAAAATCTAAACTAAACTTATAATAAGATTCTTATTTTTCAGTTCCAAAGGACCACCTAGATTGATTCTGTATACATTTATGACTGGAAAACGGCCTAGGAAATTTTTCACGGCTGCTAAATTGTGCACGACTTCCTAATTGTTCATGATTTTGGGAACGCAAATTGCACAATTTGAAGGTCAGGACTGTAACATACCCTGTATACCGCCTAAACTGCTAGACGGCTAGTATGCCTGTAGCATAGTATCCATGTAGCAGTTTAGGCGGGAAACGCGGTAATAATATTTAGTAGCATAATTTACTGTGAGTTAGTTCACGTACTGTAAGACTTACAGTGTAAGTTGTATTTATCCTTATCGGAAAATTAAGCTATCGTAATCTCTATAAATTGTCTTCGAAAATTATTACAGTTGCGGTTCAACCACTACAGCTAGTCATCAAAAATAAATGATTAAAAAATAAATGATTTTAAACCCGAACCGACCCCAGTAATCCCACCCGATTATCGTGGATATCTTGTAGGTTTTCAATTGCTCGTTTTAAGCGAAGACACTTGGCCCATCAAAACTTGTCGTAGAAAACAACGCCCGGCCAGTGCTCGTTTTAAATAACCCAATAGCGATGCCGCATTCACAAGAAAACAAAGATAGCTTCTAGAAAATTTTATTTTAAGATACAGTGCGAAAATACATAAGCGGAAAATTTTGTGCAGTAACAATTCACTAAAACGTTTTTTGGCAATAGGAAGGCCAGAGAAAACGTGATTAAAATTTGAAATCACGTGCGGCAGGCATGCCACCATTATATTGCGAAGTTATCAATTGTTTATAAAGCCATGGCGGGAGTCGCTTATCAACTTCAATGTTTGGATAATTCCATGGATTTCCTGACACTAAACAATTATATATAAGCAATCCCCTTAGGTGTTTTTATAGCTAAAACTCTAAAGAGAACAATTCAGCCGGTCGTCTGCAACTAGCCTACTATGCTATCTTAAATATTCGCTCGTACGATGGCAGTAACGAGCTCACTTTTTTTCGTTTCTAAGCCTTTTTGGTTTTTAGAAATTTAGTTTATTCAACTGGAAAACGTAACTTTTGTTTTAGAGGTCGTCTGATTTTTGGACATATGATTAATGATATTTTTCAGTGTTTGGTGCAATTAATGACCAGATCTACTCAATCAGCGAATATTTAAGATAGCATAGTAGGTCAGTTCCAAGTTGGAACGTACAACGAATTGAGCCCTAGAGGTCGAAGCGCTTTGAACCTACCAAAACAAAGATGAAACTGAGCGGACTCGAAAAATTGAAAACAAAATCGAAATTTATTTTTTCTTCTTGAAATCCGAAAATTCGGGATTTCTTGAAATTGGACAAAATAAATAATTTTTTTATTAATTTTCAGTAATTTCACCCCCAAAATTAAAATATTGAAAATCGCTGAACAAGGTATCCATACGGTACTTTCTTAAAAGGACCAACCAAGAAATGGGATAACGTGTAAAAGGTACCAAATTTTGATACCTTTTACACGTTATTCTTTTTCGCACTTATGCCAATTGTACTTTGTCCCAATGCTACATTGTACCATTTCAACTACAAAAACGGACCTCAGTACAAGTAAATATAAATAGAAAAGTTTGGACTAGTATATACAAGTGAAAAATACAAGTGAAAAATGAATAACGTGCAAAAGGTATCAAAATTTGGTACCTTTTGCACGTTATGCCAAATTCACTTGAGACCAAATCCACGTTTAACCTTCAAACACATATTGCGGAAGATTGTCCGCATTGACATATAAAACGCGTTTTTTTGTACATTTTATTTAATTAAATGTAACGGCATTGAAAACCAACATAGAATAATCGATTCCAAAGTCGGAGAGCAAATAAAAATAAAAATTTTATTTCCGTAATGAATATTAATTAGTCATTCATTGGAGCTAGGAAACCTTAAAAAAGAGGTTATTTACAATTAATAGTTATCACGCACATTTTTTTCTCTGTCATATTTTTTCAAAACTGTTGAGTAGTCAACGGTCCAATAACCTGCAAAAAATGAACCCCGTAGGTCATCCGGTTAACCGTTGGTGAATTTGTGGTTTTGTGGTTAAATCGACCAAAAAGTGTCCAAGGGTGGTCGGAGAGCTTTCGANCATAGTAGGTCAGTTCCAAGTTGGAACGCACAACGAATGGAGCCCTAGAGGTCGAAGCGCTTTGAACCTACCAAAACAAAGATGAAACTGAGCGGACTCGAAAAATTGAAAACAAAATCGAAATTTATTTTTTCTTCTTGAAATCCGAAAATTCGGGATTTCTTGAAATTGGACAAAATAAATAATTTTTTTATTAATTTTCAGTAATTTCACCCCCAAAATTAAAATATTGAAAATCGCTGAACAAGGTATCCATACGGTACTTTCTTAAAAGGACCAACCAAGAAATGGGATAACGTGTAAAAGGTACCAAATTTTGATACCTTTTACACGTTATTCTTTTTCGCACTTATGCCAATTGTACTTTGTCCCAATGCTACATTGTACCATTTCAACTACAAAAACGGACCTCAGTACAAGTAAATATAAATAGAAAAGTTTGGACTAGTATATACAAGTGAAAAATACAAGTGAAAAATGAATAACGTGCAAAAGGTATCAAAATTTGGTACCTTTTGCACGTTATGCCAAATTCACTTGAGACCAAATCCACGTTTAACCTTCAAACACATATTGCGGAAGATTGTCCGCATTGACATATAAAACGCGTTTTTTTGTACATTTTATTTAATTAAATGTAACGGCATTGAAAACCAACATAGAATAATCGATTCCAAAGTCGGAGAGCAAATAAAAATAAAAATTTTATTTCCGTAATGAATATTAATTAGTCATTCATTGGAGCTAGGAAACCTTAAAAAAGAGGTTATTTACAATTAATAGTTATCACGCACATTTTTTTCTCTGTCATATTTTTTCAAAACTGTTGAGTAGTCAACGGTCCAATAGCCTGCAAAAAATGAACCCCGTAGGTCATCCGGTTAACCGTTGGTGAATTTGTGGTTTTGTGGTTAAATCGACCAAAAAGTGTCCAAGGGTGGTCGGAGAGCTTTCGAAAGTATGCTCATTCGATTCAGGACCATTGATTTGCTTATACTGAGAAATTACGTAGATAATAACACCAAGAGTGATGATGCGGACAATCTTCCGCATCTGTGTTCACGGGACTTATTAAAATATGTGTTTGAAGGTTAACCAATTAGACCTTATCCATTTTAAACGTTATTATTTTATACCTTTTCCGCTTTTATTTTTGATACCTTTCACACGTTGTACCTTTTAAGAAAGTACCATCCATACATATCATTAGTGTTGGAAACGTTGGCCCCAACGCCCAACGAAAGCGTTCCCCACCGCTCTAATTTTTTTTAGCGCCCAACGCCCCCAACACGTTAGGAAAAAAATTGTCCCAACGCTCCTAGCGCCCGACGCTTTCAACACTCTAAATCATTGTTAAAGTGTTTAGAATTAGCTGTAAAGACTTTAAGGACGGGGTTAAAATCTTAAGGACGGGTCAATAGCGTTGTTTACAAACGAGTGATTGCTGGGAAATCGTAATTTCGGGTTTTATTTGTACATAACGATATAGACCCGTCCTTAAGTCATTTTTTATGCCCAGACGATGATATGTGAGCTCCCACGAAGAAATAAAAATTTTAGAGGGCGCAAATTTTGAAAGATATCGGGGAGAAAAATAACAAGCGTCAAGTCAAAACAAACGTCATATTTGTTAGGATCTTTGGGTAAATCCTCATTGAGGTTTTCGGAAATACTTGGAACCTTGTTTTGGTCGCCATCCTTATCCGGGATAAGTAGGACCGTCGCCTGGGACCACACCTACAAGAAATATACACCTGAGCACTCCCAAACTTTCACATTTTGTAGCTTATATGCGATATATAAAAAGTAAAAAAAAAATTGGAGGCGATTGTCCTAGGGATAAGTTATCCCTCTAGCGATGTTTTTTGGATCTCTGAGAGTTCAAATGACATGAAGACTTAGAATCTACTGGAGACTTACTTGAGAATTAATTATTATGGCGTGTGAATGAATTTTCGATGATTTTTTTTACAGATCCCCTAGAGCACTTATGAATTAGATTACTTATGAATCTCTACGTTATAAATTCTCAAATGATTCAAGTTGGGCACTCTTCGTGAGAGTCCTCGCCCTCTAGTACATGAAGTTCATGAAGCTCAATATTATACTTCCTGTTGCGATTTTTCCGGAATCTACTACCGTTTGAGTTTCATGAAAATCGGCTGCGCGTTTCTAGAATAGACCAGTTTTCCTTTTCATTTTCTCCCCACTTTCTCAATACGGCATTATGAAATGAAAAAAAGGTCTATTCTAGAAACGCGCAGCCCATTTTCATGAAACTCACACGGTAATACGATATTCGAGAGTTCTTGAAACCGCTCACCTTGACTGCTATTAATGAAAACAACAAAGATTATAAAAAGTTTGCGCATCATTTTAACGTTTTTTTATTATACAATATCAGTTTGTGTGTTCTGCAAAAAGAAAAATAATGCTTTATATGCGCATATCGGGATGCGTAAATTTATCCAAGCTTCATTATTAACGCATGTCAATGTCATCTCGGAACTGACCACTCTTAAAAACTTGTTTAGTTAGTGTAACATGCCATGCAACTAGCTGGCTCAAAAAATAATACGCTCATTTTGGTTTCGTCATCATTTAATCAGCTTCATTTTTTTTTGCTTCAAGTCATCTAAAGCCTAGTGGAAAGAAAAACAGGCATTGTGAAAATAATGCAAAAAAGTTATTGTTATTGGCCAAAGGACACATGGCATCGGCAACATGCTCAATGTGCATTAGCCGAACTTCTATTTGAAGAGTAACTTTTTTTTGTATCATCTTCAAAATAAACGTGCGCTTCCTCGCGGTAGTTTTGAAAATAAAAATAAGCTTGGAAACATGGAATTTATTTTTGTTTGGCTTAGCTTTGGTAGCCAAAATTTGAAATTAACGTTATTTCAACTAACATCAGCCAGAAACAAACGTTTACAAACAGTGTTGGAAACGTTGGGCGTTGGGGTACGTTGGCCAACGTCCAACGCCCAACCAACGCGTTGGGAACGTTGGGCGTTGGAGAAATTTTCTTCCCAACGCGTTGGGAGCGTTGGGCGTTGGGGAAATTTTTCTTCCAACGCGTTGGGAGCGTTGGGCGTTGAGGAAGAATCTAAGCGTTGGCCAACGTTCAAAATTTTCTAACGCTTAACGCAATTTTATACTGTATTTATGCTGTGTAAAACCAAGACGCCCCTTCGACATGTTCTATTTATTGTTTAAAATAGTTTTATACTTATCCGTTAAGCATCAGTATTGGAATTGTTGGGCGTTGGGGTGCGTTGGCCAACGACCAACGCCCAACCAACGCGTTGGGAACGTTGGGCGTTGGTTAGATTTTATTCCCAACGCGTTGGGCGTTGGGGAACTTCAAGCGTTGGCCAACGCTTGCGTTGGGCGTTGGGAAAAATCCGAGCGTTGGCCAACGCTTGCGTTGGGCGTTGGGTAAATTTGGAGCGTTGGCCAACTTTTCCAACACTGTTTACAAACATACCGTGTCGTGGAAAATTTTAGCCACGAATATTGGATTTAAGCCGTTAATACTGAATACTTTAGGCTAAAAATTTTACTTAGCCTTACTTAGCTTGCTTTAGTATAAGTTAGCAAAAATATTACCTTGAAGACAATGCTTTAAATATAAGTAAACAATAATCCAAAGCATTTTCTTTATACA
>SCLG01000270.1:139274-180266 GCA_004367875.1 Oikopleura albicans
AACGCATATGCCCCCCACAGCGCTGTTTCGTACCCCAACAAAAAAATTACAAAATGGTCCCACTCCTAGACGGCTCAATTTAATGAATTTTCACAAAAACAGTTCGACGGAGAACGTCTTACTCTATAGCAACAATAGGGGGGTTTTATTTCTAAAGGAAATTTTTGATTCAAAATCGCAATTTTTGTCATTTTGTGTGGATAAAAATTAGTTTTAAAAGAATACTGTTGGTCTACTTATAAAACCCCCGCATTGTTGATGATGCCACATCTATTCTCTCTTACATCGCGTCGAAAAAAAAATTAAAAAATATAAAAGTCAGGGTGTGGGACTGTTTGAAGCGATCTAACCCAGATTTGACTTTTATTATATATTTTCAACTATCCCAAAGAAAACAATTTAGTTTTTTTTTCGGGCAAGAAGTTATTCGCTCTATTTCTAGAAAATTGCACATGTTTCCCACTCTTAAATTATAAAATTATACATTATAAAATTGTAAATTATTTATCAATTATAAAATTAATATAATGCCGTAATGGTCTACTTGGTTGGAGGATCTTTTTATAGGTGGGTCTATCGAAAAATTCAGAATAATAATTTTAAAAATCTGAAAGTTAGTAGAACGAAAAAATAAAAAATTCAAATTAAATCAGATAATCTTGGTTAAAATTAGACAGCAGGTTTTAACGATTTTAATTGGCTTTCCGCCAAAGTCAAACAGCACTCGAGTTAGTTTGGGATTTTTTCAAAGTGTCTTTCCGTGACGTAAGAGCTTCGCAAGTGTTCGAAATTAACAAAAAAATTAAAAGTTGTTTTTTTTATAAATCTATAATTATCAAAATTTAATTAACTAGCAAATTTGCCAGATTTCATGGCTAAATTTTCAATATAATACAAATGAAATTCACAAGGTGCGCCTTTATCGCATCCGTTAACCAACCACTTTTTGATGATTTTTTGTAACCAGTTGACGGCGCACGTTATGTAGAACGTAAATTATGAACCATAACAGTTGATAAGCGACCCCCAGGGGGAATTGTTGGCATATATTATAGTGCAACAGTGCCAAACCTTACTTATAAAAGATAAAAACAACTTATAAAATAAATACTACTACACCCCCTGCGCTGTTATCGTGTCACCCGTTATCTTGCAGATTTTCCCGTTGGCTCCGTTTTCTTGCAGATTTTTTTCGGCCAATTTTCCAGGAATCCCTATCTTTTTGTATTAAGCACTGCGCTGTTATCTTGCAGGTATCCCCGTTCGCTCCGTTATCTTGCGGATTTTTTTTATGCGATAGTTGCAAGATAACAGCGCAGGGGGTGTAGTATTAGTCTACTGTACTACACTTTGGTGATTAATGGTTTTATTTGTAAACAAGTGTACTGACCCGTCTTTAAAAAATAAGGAAAATAATTTTTGTAATAATTACAAATGCAATTTGGCCAGTATATCCTTTTTCCACTTAAAGTAGACGTTCATTGCCGCTACCTCATTTTTTCTGAGTTTATCTAACCCCGATATTTTACTATCTTTAGATTGGAACAAATAAACTTGTTCAAATAAGCCAGATTTTTAGAAATGAGGTAGCGGCGATAAACGTCTACTTTAAGTGGAAAAGGGATATGCTGAGACCCATCTAAGAGAGAGAGATTGAGGATATGCTGAGACCCATCTTCATGCATACTAAAAAAGGATCTCACTTTTAGATGATTTTTTGGACATTTTACGTGCTGAAACAAAAACCTTGTACAATGTACATATCATTTTTCAACTAAGGGCTCGACGCACGTTAAAGCCTCATTAATAAAAAAAATCGCCATCCTGACGAGCGCAATAGAGATTCAAGTTTTAAAGTCTACTGGCAGTACAGATCCACCTTTGATGAGCAAAACCGAAAAAAAGATGGGAGGCGGTCTTGATGGAGGAGACGAAAATTGCGGCGCACATCGTACTTACCACACCATCAAACAAACTAGACCAAACATGGAAATGCTATGGTNTATCTTTAGATTGGAACAAATAAACTTGTTCAGATAAGCCAGATTTTTAGAAATGAGGTAGCGGCGATAAACGTCTACTTTAAGTGGAAAAGGGATATGCTAAGACCCATCTAAGAGAGAGATGGAGGATATGCTGAGACCCATCTTCATGCATACTAAAAAAGGATCTCACTTTTAGATGATTTTGTGGACAATTTACGAGCTGAAACATAAACCTTGTACAATGTACATATCATTTTCAACTAAGGGCTCGACGCACGTTAAAGCCTCATTAATAAAAAAAAATCGCCATCCTGACGAGCGCAATAGAGATTCAAGTTTTAAAGTCTACTGGCAGTACAGATCCACCTTTGATGAGCAAAACCAAAAAAAAATGGGAGGCGGTCTTGATGGAGGAGACGAAAATTGCGGCGCACATCGTACTTACCACACCATCAAACATACTAGACCAAACATGGAAATGCTATGGTGTAATTTTTTTCTTGTATATATATTTTTCCTCGTAAACTTGTCGGTCGTGCAAGCATGGGGACATTATTTTTTATGTAATAGGCAATTTGAGAGTTAAAATGTCCGGTTTGCTCTGAGCACATTTTTTTTAAACGATGAACCAAAATAAGTCCAAAAATCAACGTTTACAATCAATAATTGCACACTACATGCATCACTTCTAAACACGAAATGGTAACACAAATGGTAGAAAAACTTCTAAGCAGAAACTAAAAGGGGGCTTCGAAAATCTTCTAAAGCTCGAAAAAATGTATTACATGTAGTATTAAAGTCGTTTTAGTAAAAGTCTATCGTGTTTTTTTTTATCAATTTTGGTGCATTTTCTACGTTTTTGTATTTGAATAATTGTATAAGCAAATGTCTATAAATTGATTAATCAAAAGTCGATTTGGACCACTAGGGGCACCACTACCGAGACATTTGGATGTATCACTTTTAACATTCGAAAGTGGCGTAGAAAAGTTATTTTGTGTAGGTTGACAGTTTCAAGTAGCTGGTTAGCGGTCCTTAGTGGTTCAACTAGACTTTTGATTAATTAAATCTACGTAGTTTGACGAGGTGTACAATTTTTTTTTTCGAAAAATTCGTGATTTCCCCATTTATACCAAATCTAGCAAAGCAATAAAATATAACTTTTTGGTCGACTCCAACGCTGGTGAAAAAATGGGGAAATTCTTGACACGATATCAATCCGATTAAGTCAAACAAGCGTGAGACGACTGGATTAAAGTGATATCCATGTCATCCTGGTTTGACTTTCGAAATTGGCTCAAGTAAGGGAACGATAATCTACCCTAGCATTGCCCTCAACTAAAATTTGAGGATTTCATCTTGTCATGAAAGTGGCGCATAAAAAAGAGTGTAGAAAATGAGAAAAAAAGTAAATTCAAAAAAAAAATTATACCGACGGGATTAATTTCTTTAACCAGACATTGAGGCCTCAGAAATGATGAACATGGCTAATCCAAAAATGTGTGCGATATGCTTATACACATCAATTATCTGATTATCAGATAGAATAACCTATTCGTACCGAATCCTGGCTTAACGTCATTTGATTTCTTAACACCCATATGTTATATTTGTTATCTTGTAATCATAGAAAACGGCAATACAGTACGTTGTGAACGGTAAACATCATTAACTAAATATCGCAAGGAAAAAATTGAATTGGTCGAAATGTGTCGGTCAATTACATCTTTGTCGTATTACATTTTTTTCACATATTATTAACAAAGTCTGTATTGCGCTAATTTATTCTGGTACACATATAAATCATAGGCTATAATTTTATCCAGCCAGGTATCCCGGGGTTTTAAAAACCTACATGAAATCACCAACCGATGTTATGTCAATTGTTCTTTGTTTTTGGGCGGGAGAGGATACGAGGACCTATCCCTTTATTCCTGTAGGAATCCTATGCTTACTTGAGGGCCTTGTTTTGCAAATTTAGTCCCCAAGGTGGGAAACTCGGTTTAATGATTTATCGAAATTAATAGACGTGGCTTTGCCGACTCGGCAGCGCCAAAAGTTGACAGACCTAGTCTCCGCCGTGAACCCGTATCATGATGTTATGATATGCATTACCTTTTTCCGCCATTTCTGGGCACACTTTATACTCGCCAGCTTCGCACGAATAAGAACCATAATCGAGGTCTTTTTAGGTACTTGTTCTTTTGGAGAAAACGTTTTTCCAAGAGAAATTGTTTTCAAGAATCGTTTAAACTAATATAAAAGTGCCAGACCCAACTCCGTAGATAATTTAAAGATATTTTCTCCGAATTTTTTTTTTCATTTTCTCAAAAAAAAAAACGTTTTCTTGTATTTCCTCCAAAAAACGGTTTCTTACACTTTCTCAGAAAAAAACGTTTTCTCCGTAAGACCGCAGTGCCTTCTTTTTTTTATAGAAGTTACTTTCAGGTATCGATGAAACCAAACTAAACAAATAACAAAAAATCACTAAAAGTAAATAAAAATGACTGAAAGCACTACTATTTTTAACTCTTTGTCGGTTGACAAATCTACTTTAAGCATTCGGGACGTTTTTTCTGTCAATGATGAACTAAACGTAATTGGTGACATTCTCACGATCATTAAAATCCGTAAACATTGCGATTTTGAGATTAAGTCTTACTAGAGCTAGTCTAATCAGTCCCTTCAACGATAACTTATAAAAATAATAAACGACCTTCGTCGTTATAATTGATAGTAATTTGTTATGCCGATGAATATTTTAAAAAGTCCCGGCTCCGAAGAGGTAACGCGTCCGCTGAATCGCAAATTTCCAACAAAGTTAACCTGGCAATGTGGTGAAAAACGTTTTAAGATCACGGAATCAAAATACAAAAAAATCAAATAACGATCAAGAAATATCAACCACGAAATCGCAATCACGAAAGAACAATCACGGAGTCACAATCACAAAATAACAATCACGGAGTCACAATCACGCACTCACGATAACGAAATCACAATCACGAAATCACAATCACGCACTCACAATAACGAAATCACAATCACGCACTCACGATAACGAAGTCACAATCACGAAATCACAATCACGAAATCACAGTCACGAAATTACAATTACGAAATCACAATCACGAAATCACAGTCACGAAATTACAATCACGAAATCACAATCACGAAATCGCAATCACGAAATCATAATAACGAAATCACAATCACGAAATTACAATCACGAAATCACAATCACGAAATCACAATCACGAAATTATAATCACGAAATACGAAAGTGACTCTTATTAGCGCGTTAGAAATTTTTACATACAACTTTTTCCATGAAAGCTTTTCATACCCATTTCTTTAAAACATTCGCTCACATAAAACTTTTTAGGGAAAAATGTTTCGAAGGAGTAAGCCGGAACGTCTTTTTGATTTTTTTTTATAGGACAGCAATTTGAACTGTAATCCAAAAAAGATGTCAAACGGCGTCACACATCTTACTTTCTGATGAATCGGAAAAGAACATTGCTCGAACATGAAAATGTCGCATAAATCTTTTTTAGCCATTCGTTTCAAAATATGATTGATTACTTTAAATAGAGTGTCTAGTTGTTTAGCCAGAGGCAAATAATTCACATGGGTTCAATATTTTTAAAAGTCCGGTGAATAAGTTGAGACACGAAAATTGCGAAATGCGGTGTAAATATATTTGGATACTATTTATTTATAATAATTCGTATTTTTGAGTGCCTTGTCTTATGTTGAAGGGATCAATAGGGAATTTCAGACTTTTCCGCTAGCTCAGAAAATTTTCTAGAACAAAAATATCTGAAAATCTAGAAAAGTTGGTCTTTGTGGATTACTCACTTTTATCACCTTTTTTGCCCAATAGCGCCAAAACTGACTGCATTTTTTTTATTATTTTTGGCACGGTTGAATTAGTGAGAAAAAACTATGTTGGGTAGAACATTGTTTAGAAAAAGAAAAGTTCTGAGCCGGGAGAAAAGTCTGATGTCTCCCAATATGTGCCAAATTGTGCTTTCGTACATAAAAAATCCGCAAAATGAACCCGTAGAAACAACGTGCGCATTTCTTAATCGAGAATTGGTTGACAAAATTGGAATTAGCAAGTTATTTCAGGATAAGGACCTGATATTAATAACACACTATTGATAGACATACACATGGTGTGTGGCATTCACAACGTGCAAGATAAATAGGCTATTTATTTAAAATAGACAATCTTTATGGAAACTTAAAAGCCTTTTTAATGAAGCTATAAAGCCTCGTTCTATATATATGATATGCGAGTTCATGTGTTTTTAGTAAGAGGTTCAAAATTTCCTGAAATCCTGCCTCGCCTACGGAATTTTGACCTTACTTCTTCAAAACATACTATAATCTGTTTCTATGGACTAGAGAGCACATAATGTACTTCACATAATGTATTTCCTCTAATTGTATTTGGATTTCACGAAAGGTTGTCCCCTATGAAAGATATACACCACCTGCGGCCGTAACGGGTCACCCTCAAGCAGGTCAAAATTTCGACTCAAATTTTCCAGCCATCTGACCTACGCACTACGCCCTTATCAAAGTTCAGTAACAAAACAAATTTTTCCTCAAAATGTTGACCCGATAACGGCACAGGTGGTGTATATATATATACTGTAGTTTTCTTCTCATTGTATTTCCCTAACTCACCGGTTTATGAATTTCACTTCGATAAAGAAAATAATCTAACTCGAAAAACTCCGTGAAAAAAGTTGTACAGGTAATATCTTTAAAATGTCTGTTTGGCATTACTGATAATCCTTATTTATGACAGTCGGCACTCATTTGACATATAAAAGCTTTGTAACAAAACACACACGTTAAAACGTTTAGAATACAACTATGTACTTTACTATATGATTCAACCAGAATTAAGACTTCTGTAATTTACTCGTTATCAAAGGATCGGCAAATTCAGTTGTCGTGATTGGTTTGGTTTCATGAATCCTGAATTTTCTTGGCTTGGATTAGGTTAACTTAAGCCAAGCTAAGCCAAACTATNGTCCGAGAAATTTCGAATTCTCGAATTTTAAGCAAAAAAATTATTTTTATGGTGTGTTTCATATTGTTCCTCATAAAATTTGGTGAGACCCGTGTTTCAGCGATTTTCGATTAAGCCCGGTTTACTATCATTTTCGGTCGATTTAAGGCGTTTGGTTCAAATTTGAACCATTTTACCCCTGGGAGTTAAAGCCTTTTTAATAAAGCTATAAAGCCTCGTTCTACATATATGATATGCGAGTTCATGTGTTTTTAGTAAGAGGTTCAAAATTTCCTGAAATCCTGCGTCGCCTACGGAATTTTGACCCTACTTCTTCAAAACATACTATAATCCGGTTCTATGGACTAGAGAGCACATAATGTACTTCACATAATGTATTTCCTCCAATTGTATTTGGATTTGACGAAAGGTTGTCCCCTGAAAGATATATACACCACCTGCGGCGGTATCGGGTCACCCTTAATCAGGTCAAAATTTCGACTCAAATTGTCCAGCCATCTGACCTACGCACTACGCCCTTATCAAAGTTCCGTAACAAAGCAAATTTTTCCTCAAAATGTTGACCCGATAACGGCGCAGGTGATGTATATATACTGTAGTTTTATTCTCATTGTATTTCCTTAACTCACCGGTTTATGAATTTCACTTCGATTAAAAAAAATAATCTATCTCGAAAGACTCCGTGAAAAGAGTTGTACAGGTAATATCTTTAAAATGTCTGTTTGGCATTACTGATAATCCTTATTTATGACAGTCGGCACTCATTTGACATATAAAAGCTTTGTAACAAAACACACACGTTAAAACGTTTAGAATACAACTATGTACTTTACTATATGATTCAACCAGAATTAAGACTTCTGTAATTTACTCAAGGGATCGGCAAATTCAGTTGTCGTAATTGGCTCTCATGAATTCTGAATTTTCTTGGCTTGGATTAGGTTAACTTAAGCCAAGCTAAGCCAAACTATACTTTTCAGGCCCTTAGCAGTCATTCTGAATAGTCATAATGCTTTTAGCCAATATTTTATTTATTAAAAACGTTCGAAAAATAAGAAATTGGTGCTAGTGCAAAAAAAGTGCTAGTGCAGTTTCGTTCGTCTCAAAAAGCTAGATTTTAAAGTCTTTTTTTTCGTTTTTCTTCAAGTTTACGTGATATTCAGGGCTGAATGCATGAATTTGGTAAATCCGGTTAATACCTTAAAGTTATCGGTAAAAAAAACGAGTTTCCAAAATGTTGAATTACGATCGCTTCCAGGCAGTAAAAAACGTGATACAAATTTTGAGGAACTCCGATTGACCTGAGATTTTCCGGCAAATTAATTTTCGCAAAATAAGAGGTCATACAACTTCCTTGGGAGCCGTCAAACATGTATATCGCCAAATGAACGAAAAACCCCAGCTCTCACGAATAACTCTCTTTCTGGTAACAGGGTCGCTTTTACTTTAGACATCTAGCCCGATTATCTTCATTTTAATATATGCGAAACAAAGTGTTCAATTAACTCTAAGGGGAGGTTGAAGGTCGGACACTAATTCAAATTACGCGGAGATTAATTTTTGTGACTGTTTTAAAATAACTTTTTTTTTAATGGTACCTTTTTGGCAACTTTTTTTTTGTTCACCACGCCCGACTCATTTTCATGCGAATCAAAGGTTAGATTGGCAACACAACATGGGTGTGGAAAACGGTGACATTCGACTCTATATATTTCAATGCTCCACTTTTTAAAAACGTTTTCGCCATAAAACAAGTTTTTTGTTCTTTATTTCTTTGCAAAAGTCAACCAATAAAGTCGTAGTGCACTACATGTGTATTGGCAAGTCTATTTGTATGACTCACCTTAATATTTTGAAATCATCAAATACAGTAGGTCCCCATAAACTTAATTTTTTTCGGTTCAAAAGTTTTTCGAAGAATTTTTCCGAAAGATGTTTTTGTCAAAAAACTTTTTCATTCGAATAGCATTTTGTCCGAAACGCTTAGTGAATGGAAATAAAAAAATATTATCTTCGAAAAACGTTATCTTCGAAAAACATTATCTTCGAAAAACGCTATCTTCGAAAAACCTTATATTTGAAATATGTTATCTTCGACAAACGTTATTTTATCTACGGTTTACGTTCTCATAAATGTCGACTGTTTCAAAAAAAAGTGTTACGTTCTCGCATTTTTGTTACGTTCTCCTGTGTTACGTTCTCGAAACCACAACTGTATGTGATGCCGCCATTTTCTCACATGATTCCAGAGATACCATCTTCCATAAGTCCTAATTTAGGACTCCTAAACATCTGTAATTTTAAAAACGTTCCAACGGTCTTAAAATTACTACTCAGCGTGTCACATGAATTCCCGGTGTTTTTTTTTACATATTTGCAAGAGGGACACTTTAGCCGCCAGACGAACATGCCCCTTATAAGCAACAAGATACTCATCTGTGATGGGCCATCTTTAGCCACAATTTTCGAAATGACGCTGATTATTAACGTCTGCGCACCAAATTAGTTACATACAGTATGTTAGCGAGCTTGAAAACCTAAACAATACACAAGCCCCATATTAAGGGACCTTTTTGTGTACGGTAAAATTTGAAGAAAAGGCTTCTGGTCAAAAATGAATGTGTTCAAACTCACTATCTTTGCTATGCGTATAAATTGGTAGACAGCCATTAAATACAGTTTGAAAAACAAAAATACCTGACCTAACAAATTTCATAGAAATAAATCACATCTTTACTAAAAGCAATCCCATAAACATGATTAATGAATAAATGAATAATACCATACAGTTAATACATATGGGAATTATACAGAGGAGGCTGTTACTGTAACAAGACAAATCGCCAAAAGAACTACCAGCCGGTAAATATTGGCCCAAATCTATATACTCCACACTGTATAGCATACAAACAAGGTAAACATGTTTTAGAAAAGATAAGTTGCATTAAACGGATACAAAAAAATTGACCTTACATATGCTACCATTGTGTTAGTCATGACAGTAATACCATATATTACCTCATTGTTCATAAATTATTATATGAATCATAATCTATTTTCCCACTTAATCCACGCGGTGTCCCAATGCAATAACAAACATTGACCGGCATCTTCTGCGACACCAAGTGAATTTGGTTGGAAAACATATTGACTAAGTTATCAATGAACATTTGAATGGCGCCCTCTGGAAATTAAACGTTCTCGAAAACGTATTTTCAATGAAATAATTTTATTCAAATTGGAGACAAAAATATCATTTATCATACGGGAAAGTTTCACGACGAAAGAGGACAGGGAAAGAGAACATTCTCTAAATTCAAGCTGTTGTAATTATGTTGCCTTTATCACCGATAACAATGGTTCTAACCCAGGCCCCTCCTGAGGCGCCTCCAGCGGTCTTTGTCCGAAAAACGGCGATGCCCCGGAGAGTTCACACCATCGGGTGACGCAGGCCAACAGGAAAACCGAGATCCCATATGATAGGGTAAATTTGTTTTAATTTAACTCGTGTGCGACACTTGGTATATACTGATCGTTGCCATGACCTTGTCTAGAAACAAAAAAATTTCGGGGACGGTCGAACCAAATTTTCAATAATAAAATCGGTTCCCACCAAAGCCCCATCATATCGCTCATGCGTGAATAACTTCCGTCATGCCAAAATGCAATTTCCGCATAATTTTCCTGTACTTTTTCGGTATAAACTTTTCAATGCACTCGAAAATGTCAATCAACAAAAAAACGAAAAATATTCAAACAGCGCACAAGTTGACATTCGCTCCTAAACGTAAAATCATCCAAATTCATCAAGTGTTTTTTCCTGATAATTACAGCTTTCTCATACATTTATTTTTCGACGAGCTAAAACGAAACGAAGAAAGACGATTGGGTTAGACTTGACAAACTAAATTTGATAAGAAGCTGGTCCATTTTTTTTTCAAGAAAAAGGTTCAAGAGTGATGCAAAAATGTTTTAGGGTTGGTGTGGTTACTACACTGTGGTAATAAGCAGAAATAACAAAAAAAAAGAAAAGGTGCGCGTGGTGGTACTTTGAGCGCAATTCTCACATAGAAAAAAAATCTTAGGGGTAGTTAGGGAAGTCTGGGTTAAGGCTGATAAGGGCTTCTAAAAAGAAATATCGGATTTTTTTATTAAAAAATATGTTATCTTTTTCAAAATATAAAATGTATCGGATTAAAAAAATCAGGATTTTTTTCAAAAAACAAAAGAACAAAAACGGATTTAAAAAAAAACAAAAGAAAAAAATCGGATTTTTTTCAAAAAACAAATGAAAAAAAATCTGATTTTGTCAAAAAACAAATGAAAAAAAATCTGATTTTGTCAAAAAACAAAAGAAAAAATCGGATTCTTCGAACAAAAAATCGGATTTTTTCAAAAAAACAACAGAAAAAATCAGATTCTTCAAAGAAAAAAATCGGATTTTTCAAAAAAAAAAAATCTTGATTTGCTCCAAAAAAAGTTTCCGGCATAGCCGTGGCCCCGAAAAGGACGGATAGACTATATTTTGTTTTCTTCTCTTTCACATTTTTCTTCCAGCGTAAAAAAATAACAAATGGGGTTAGAACTTGCCAAGGTAAATTTGATTTTAAAAAGCTGCTCGAAAAAAGGGGCTTTAATAGTGATGCAAAAAAAATGTTTTAGGGTTGGTGTAGTATTTAACTAGTTGGTGGTGCATTTCTCACCACAGCAAAAAAAAGTTGCTGCTAAGGGTGCTCATTTGTGTTAAGGGTGTCAAGAACCACAAAAAAATTACCCCGCGTTAAATGAAAAAAAAGAGACAATAAACAATAAAAAAAATCTTTTAAGGGACTCAATAACACTAAATTGGCAAAAAAAAAGGCGGGCTCTTTATGTTTTTTTATTTTCTCTCTGCTCTGTGCTCAGCGACGAGCGGGTGGCGATTTCTCTTCTCTAATACTAGACCCCGGCGTACGAGGGGCCCCCGACACGGGAGTTAACCGTTTCGTACAAACATTTTTTTCGTCTTCTCGAGAGCGAGCGTTTTTATAGTGAATAAGAGTAGGTCTAGTAGTATAGCAACTGGCGACACGACCGCGCGAGTAGCATGATGGTTGTATATGGCTCAGTTGGCTCATAAGGGGGCAAACACAGTCACAGCCTAGCAAAGAGATCGATAAATTGAGGGGACCCTACCAACTCGAGCCCCACAAAGATATAATACTGCTTGTCAACGCAACCAAGAGATCACCCTCCGACCACATAGAAACCCATATCACCCATTTTTACCGCCATTTTTTCTATTTTTGTTTCTCCAATTGTGTTTTTTAGAAAAAAAAAATATGAAAAAAAATTATGAGATTTTTTTAAAAAAAGTAATATTCTCTTCAGACGCGGAAACGAACTGAAAAAAAAAAACACGAAATCAGACGATTATTTGGGACAAAGTTGAATTCACAGAGAACACCCTCACACAGACACACACAAACACGGAAAAATAAGAGATTTTTTTACACGCCAAAACAAAACAAAAACTATGGTGAATATCCCAGAGATTATCGACACGATACCGTACGCATTTTGGAAGTCGCTGGCGTTTCAACAGATACACAAACGGTCGGATTTAAAAGTACCCAAATGGTCAATACTGGTCAATGATACTGGTGTACAGGTTTGTTTATGTTTTTTTTAAGAGAAAAAAAAATGTTATTTCCAGCTTGAGTTTTTTAAAAAGCTGGAAAAGGTCGCGTTGTTTTTGCATGTGTTATCGCCAGGAGCAACTTCTTCGATAAATTTCACACTTCCTATCCATTTTTTTCGTAACTTCGCTGTATAGAGGCACTTTTTTGTTTTAAAAATTGTTTGAAATTGTTTACATTTGTTTAAAAAATCCGCCAAAGCAGTCATAATTCAATTTTATTCTATTTCACCAGCCCGTTTTATTTTTTTATCCACTCGTTGTTTTAAATATAATTGTTTTATTGGTTTAAATAACTGCGCTCTATAAGAACATTTTCCCGAAAAATGATTTTGAATGTGACGTGCCCGAAAATATTTTACCGTAGATGAAATGTTTTTTTGTTTTTTTGAAATTGCACCAAAGCCCGTTTTTTATTTGTTATAGAGCTTATTTTTTTATTTATTTTTTTTTTTGCCCTACCCTTAAAAATATGTATGTTGCGTTACTGTCCATTTTAAAGCTCCATATTAGCAAGATAAGTGGTTAGGTGATTATTTTACATCACTGGTGGTGCTTTTAACCGACCAATTTAATTTTAATTTTGCTAAATTTCATTTTGATATTATTTTTATAGTGTTCTTTATTTTGGGCATGTAATGATTACGATGATCTTGACTCAGTGTCCAAGGATGATGTAATGGACGTGGAAAGTAAAATATCTCAAAAGTCAATGAACCTGTCGCCGATTGAAGCGCCGATAAAAGATACAAACATTTCAGACAGTCTCGATTTGGGTCTGACCGGCCTACCCGCACTTTTACAAAATGCTCTCAAACGCCAACAGACCCTGACGCCTTCAGCGGGCTCCGACCGACAAAGCAGCCCGAGTCCAAAGTCGGAAATGGAGGAGGTGCTCAACGCGCGCAAAATACAAGATGTTATCTCACAGATTACGGCGCAATCCAACAATTCCGAGCGGCCCGCCAAAATTAGGTAATAAGGAAATTCTCTTATGAATATGAACCGTTTTGGATCAAGAAAAATATGTTATTGGTTTTTGTTTTTTTATTACAACTAATATGGCCTAATTGAACCAATTTACGAGTCTAATTTCGTTTGGCAATAAATGACAGTGTACTTTCGGTGTCTTACTTGGGTATCATAAAAATAATTCTAGATTTTATTTTTACATTTTAATGTACGGGATAACTATCTTTATAAAGCTTTACACCAATAGTTTTATTAAAAGTATCAAATAAATAAATTCAATAGATAATTTAGCCGCTTGGGCCAGTAGAGAGGAAAATAATTCTAGAAAAAATAATTTTTCAGAAACTCAAATTGCTCACCCTGTATTAATTTACGATTTTCATTACAGTCCCTCGCCTTTAGACGGTCACTACGAGTATTTTGAGGGCATTTTCGAAAAAATACCGTTTGGGTAGNATTAGGTAATAAGCTAATTCTCTTATGAATATGAACCGTTTTGGATAAATAAAAATATGTTATTGGTTTTTGTTTTTTTATTACAACTGATATGGCCTAATTGAACCAATTTACGAGTCTAATTACGTTTGGCAATAAATGACTACGACAGTGTACTTTCGGTGTCTTACTTGGGTATCATAAAAATAATTCTAGATTTTATTTTTACATTATATTTTTTTACATTTTATTTTTACGTACGGGATAAGTATCTTTACACCAATAGTTTTAGTGAAAGTACGAAATAAATTAATTCAATAGATAATTTAGCCGCTTGGGCCAGTAGAGAGGAAAATAATTCGAGAAAAAAATAATTTTTCAGAAACTCAAATTGCTCACCCTGTATTAATTTACGATTTTCATTACAGTCCCTCGCCTTTAGACGGTCACTACGAGTATTTTGAGGGCATTTTCGAAAAAATACCGTTTGGGTACCTATTAAAAAATGTATGCCCAAAAAGTAAATGAATACAAGTTCTGTATCGAAAAGGCATCTTTTTAATTTATAATGACTAAAAAATGACAAAGCGTAAAATGATTACATTTCACATGGGGCTCGAGATTATTACTTTATTTTTTTCCGGTCTCATTGATTTTTGTTTCGACTTATTAGGCTATTTTATTTCAAGTGGATTTATCATCAGTCAAACCTACATGAATCCGATTGGGCCCTTTCAATCGTTCAAGTCGTAAAAATCACATTTTGGCATATATTTTTGTTTGACAAGATGAAACTACGTCAACGAAACGATCTTTTTTATTTTATTTTATTTTCAAGTGAGGTCCTATAGTTTGACTGGGTCATTCAAAAATGGAGATCTTTTTTGACAAAAGAAACATTGAACAATAAAGTCATAGTTTTAAATGTTTATTCCTTGCGCTTGTCGTTAATTTTCAGCCAATTCGGAATCCGGCCATCTTTTCGTATATCTATTATAATTTATAAATGATATGAAATATATGATGAGCTGTATGTTTTAGCTATTAAAGGAAAAATAAACTTATTCCCTTTAGGAAAACGGTGATTTTCGAAGAGTTTTATGAAACCTAAAAAGCGCGTTTGACAATCTATAAACAAAAATTTAGCGACGATATTTTTTGGTTTACAAGAGGTCATAAATTTCAAAATTTTGCAAAAGAAAACGTACATAAAAACTTGCTTTTTGCCAGAAAACATGTATTTTACGAAAATTTTTACTATAATTTTCGCAAAAAATCCGATTTAGCGTCATAAAACAAAACAAAAAAAGACAGTTTTTTGCTCTATAACGACACCTTTTTGATTACTATTAATTTGTTATTTTTTATTTTATTTGTTGATCACGTGAGTTCCAAACTGTGTCGGAATCGCCCAAAAAGGACGATGTTTTAACTGAAATGAATATAGAACAATAAAGCCATATAGTTTTAAATGTTTATTCCCGGGTATAGTCGTTAATTTCGGGCCAATTCGCCTATTGGATATCCGGCCATCTTTTTTTCCTCCAAAACAATAATTTGCACGTTTAAATTGAAACGACGTTCTAAATCGCGATTGTATAAGTTTTTGGTTCATTTTTTTATAGTTTAAAGGCGGAACTCTTATCGTTGATCTAATGGGTAGGTGATAAATTTTTGTGGTTTTAGGTCTCGGGATATATTTTATAGGTTTATATGTTTTGTGTTTATTTTAAATTTATTGTCCGACAGGCTTATATTAAAGACATGTCAAAGGAAACGTATATTATAATGTTGGTAGGTTAAGTTTTGACAAATATCCTTTTTAACCGCAATGTGAACTGCGCGATATAGGTTTAATAATTTCAGTTTTTTTTACAATGTCCGTAATATTATATCTAATCTCATTTGAAAAAATTAATTTCGTTTTCATATGAGACCCAGAACGGGAATCTAGCGTGCCTAATTTTTATTAAGTAATCTAAATATTATAATATTATTACCATACATAGATTAGAAGTGTTTTTTCATGTAATTTTTGGCTTTATATCCTAGCAAGTTTGTTTTGCATCAAAGTGACGGGTGCCCACGATTTAATGCGATTAATTATTTTTACAGTGAGCGTTAAATTAACCTTTCATCGTAAATAATATTTTTACATAGGATTATTTTTTGCTCCTGAATATGCCAGAGAAGTTGATAACCTCGACCCTAAAGGTATCGAGTTCGAACCCAGTCTGCTCAACATTTTTTTTTTGGGATTCTCTCATTTTAATTTATTCTCCCCTTGGCTTCAAACAAACATCCGCCCATTAAAAGTATAACGCTCAACGACATTTTTCGTATCATTTTTTATGCGAAACACGGGAAAATTGCCGTTTAATCCGTGTCGATCTGAGTAATTTACTTTCGTGTTAAGCTCGTGAATTTAAATATTTCGGCGTATACCAGGAATGCCGACTTGTGAATAATTTATTCTGGTACCGCCATAGCGGAATGCGATTCCCTTGTATCACCACGATAACGGCCACTCGGAAGTTTGATAAAGTAGAAAGATTAATAGCAAAAAATACGCTTTCTGCGGTCGGTACAAATTCGAGCAAAAAAAAAATTCCCGTCCGAAAAAAAAAATTAGTTAGACTTGATAAAAGATGATTGTAAATGGTTGTCGATTGACAACCAAAAGCCGGGCAGCTTATGGTTTGCCATTGACCACAACGAAGCCCTTTAAATTTGGGCGAGAAAAAAAAATATAACGAAAAAGGAGCAGCAAAAAAAAATCTGTTGCTTTATTCGGGTGATGGTTTACGACTTGGAATTGGAACACATTGTGTGCCGCAGCGTATTTTTTTAATCACCTTCTTTGTGCTAGAGAACACACATTTTTTTTTACTTTCGGGTGTGAATTGATAGGCAAAACGGTGGTTTTACTTGTTTCGAAATTCACGACGCAAAAAAAGCAAACGAGAACCTCGAAAATAATAAGAAAAAACAGTAAAGGTAACACAAAAAAGTAACTAGCTCGTCGAATATGCCACCCAAACGTTTGGATTAGAATCGAATGGTTAACCAAACAAGAAATGGGGATTACTCAATTACGTTACCTTTTCATTTTATTTTTGACTCATAGATTAATTACGCAATACCTATTTTAGTCTAATATGGCTAATTTATTCGAATTGAAAAGTCCGTATTTTTCTATAGTACCACAGTGGTACTACCACTAAAACAAAATAGTGACTAGAATACTTTTCTAAAAAAATGCAAGAAAAAACAATCGCAACGTTTTCTTCGTAAATTAGCTACATGGAGGTTATAAGGTTTATTTTGTCCCCATAAAGATAAATAATTCAAATATTTTTGCGCCCGGGCCAGGGTCTGCTGAGTAGCATTAGCTGAATAAAATTAGTTTTTTTTTCTTAGCTTGATTTGCGGACAACTAATGGCGATAAGGTCATAATTGGGTCTTAGGTTAAAAAGTACTTATTTATCCACTCAGGAACAATTTAAAAATGTGTTTTTTTTTTCTGCGTGACCCTTTTATGTTTATATGGAGTGTAATATTACTCGACCACATATATTTTTCTCGGATGGGAATTGATATAGAAATGATATGGTATGCTCGTTTTGAAATTCGCTTAGCCCAAAGCAATTGAGAAACTCGAAAAAAATAAATCCCTCGCCGAATAGGCCACCCAAACGCTTGGATTAAAATCGAATGGTTGACCAAATACTAAATGGGGATTACTCAATTAGGTTGAGTGCCATTTCACTTAGGTGTCAAAATAAGAGAAAAAAAAACAACGACCCTAGAGTCAAAACCCGCTTTCAAAATGGCAAGATTTTTTTTGTTATTTTGTTTCACTTGTAATACCGCTGAGAGCCGTTCCGATGACCAAACAATTTGATTTGATATACATAAGTTTGTTTGTGCGAAATTAATTCTCTAGATCTGGTGGTTTTCCGGTCTTTGTTTAATATTCAAGATTAATTATGAATTTTTTTTTCGCCATATATTTACAGCCATTTTTCGCTATGTTCTAGGGAAAATGTATACGATTATCTAGTAAATTCTTATGTAGTCAATTTCTAGCAATATACTACATAGTAGATATTTGTATGTCAGAACCCAAAAGTTGCCAATTTTATTCTAGAAAATAATATGGCGTATGAGTCGTTATAATGTTGAAATATTTAAAAAAAATTTTTGGGATTCAGTTTTTTCCCATACATATTTATGTTGTAGAACTGGAAAATAGAATTCAGTTTGTTCTAATGTTACAAATATTCTAATTATTCCTGATTTAACGTTTCAATCGTATGATATATTTCGCATTTTGTTTTTTATACCTTGTTATAGTTCTAGCCTTGATAATTAATGACAAATTGATATTATATCAATAGCTTATTCGTGTATTAGCTGTCAAGGTTGATCTTTTTGATCTCACATTTCGAGTCAATATAAATGTCTCGGTACATTTATAATTATTTATTTGGATTGGCAGCAAAACCCTTAACATTAAGTGTTTCAAACTTTCAAGGCCAGTGGAGGGAAAGTGATTCTAGCCGTTTTTTTTTTGTTGAGATAATATTCAACTAACACGAAAATAGAAAAGTTTTAAATGGTCATTAATCATTGGTTCAATAATTTAGGGTTTGTCATTTTTGATGGGTGTGGATTGTATTTGTACATTAAGTAATACTGTATTCTCATTAAAACACTTATGATTAACCTTAAAAGTGACCTACAATTTACTCAAAAGTGCTATTTTTACTTATTATATAAATAAATACTAAAAAATGAATCCATAATAGGAACTCCATATATTTTATTTTACATACGTATTACTAATACGGTATTACTAATACCGTATTAGCGTACCAACATATAAGATTTGGTTAAAAATATATGACCATTAAAAAACAACTACAATAAAAACTGACCCTATAAATTCTCGGCGTTTTGGCCTTATTCGGTTATATAGATCCTGTATTTTTCCGCCATTCATTTCGTAGCCGTGCAATAAAACATTGGCACCAACTAGGAAATCACCAACATGATTCAAAAATAAGCTAACAAATCAATACTTTTTCAAAAGAGGAAATACATTTACTCAAATTAAGGGTGATTTTTTATAGTTTATTAAAAAATCTAAAAAGGGACACATATTTTGCCTGTTTTAAACCCACACAATTGGCCCTTATTTTGAGGGGAGTGTATATATATTATTCGGTATCATTAATTCCTTGGTTATAAATCCTAACCATCTTGCCCCGATTAAAGCTAGCAAAAATTACCGTATAAAATAAAACCATTTACCGGATTAAGCCTCCACTTATCGCTGCCGAGCGCGAATGAAAAAAAAACAAATTATTTTAAATTGCCATGATCTACATGATAATTGAGGGGGAAATCACGGACATTTGGCGTCCAAATAAATATGTATATATATAAAGTCTTCCAAATGGTTGTCAAAAAAGCGGGAAACTTTAATCATGGCCAGGCAATACATATATTGTATCGTAGACAATAAAGACCCATAAAAACCGTAATGTTGAAAGCCGGGAGTAATAAATAAAGCCCCATTTTCAAATGTGTGCACTTCATTAGAAATGTCGTCACGCACCAGCTTATTATCGAACTTTTAATGAGCCAAATGCCAGTCACCAAACAACAAAAAAAAATCTTGACAAAACCATAAAAAGCTCAAGGTGCGCCGCGCTCTATCTCTCGCTCTTTCGAGATAGGATAACTTATTTACTGGTGATTTTACGTATTCGCTTACATGGGCATTTTTAATCATAAACATAAAGATGCGTTGAAATGAGAATTTACCAAACATAATAAATTTACCTGTTTAACCCCTAAAGCACATTTAACGAAAAGAAGTCCTTATAAAGCAGCATTATTTAGTAGTAGCTGTTAAAACAGAATGTTATCTTTCAAATTGAAAATCAACATAGAGGCATCAATTATTTAAGGGAATAAGGTCCAAAACGCATTATCTCGGAAATGAGCTAATTTGTAATAAACGAAGTTTTTATTAGAAAAATATCATCGTGCAAGTTTTTCTGATAAAAAAAATTATTGAAAAAAGCGATATCAAGATGGTGGAGTTCCCCTTACTAGTAAATCGGTGAATGAAAGTAAACAACTTTGTAATGATAAAATTGATATCATAACAATGACCCTATAATACAGGCAAGCAGTGTGCGATATATCAGTGTTTTATTAATTAATTAATTAATTTGAATTAATTAATAAAAAACTGATATATCGCAAACTGGTGGACTATGAGAATAAACGGCGAAATCATACATATACACTCAACTGACAGTACATAAGTTAATTTCTAATTTTAAACTGTTAGACTAAATAGATCATTTATTGAATTATTACTTTATTACGAATTAGTTTACATGGGCATTAATCATATTATAGAAAAATATTATTATGTTGAAATATGTGAAAATAACGAGAGTACCTCATTAAAAAAACGACCATCGCTCATATATTAATTTAGGAATTACGACGCGTTGTCACGGTAGTTAAGGGCATTTTAAAGGCCATAATTAATATTTAGCTACACCAGGAATGTAAAATTGATTTTGTTATAAGTTATAACTATTTCTTACCGACCTGTCAATTGATTGTGCATTCTTATAATGTTTATAGGGTGCTCTTTGATTTTCAAATGTACCCCCACGTGACCGAGCTTGATACTCACATGTGATCAGTTGTATACCTAATTTGATCAATTTGATTGGTGGACTAAAATTATGACCCCATTTTTTATTTAATTTTAAAATGGGTGATTTATTTTGTGGAATGTATTGATACGTATTGCTTATAATAAATTTGGGTCATATTTTTATTTTGTAAATTAAAGTCTCATATGTCAAGCATTAAAATATGCAACTTTTTTGGTCTAGAAAATTAGTAGAAAAGAAAATAAGGGGGTAAATAATGAAATTTTATAGTCTACTAAAGAATTCTCCCTTTTCCGCATTTGTACAAAAAATAAATTTAGAAAACCCAAGATCACAATGTGAATATATATATTTATATACCCAGTAACCCCGACATGGTCCATTAACAAAGAAAAACATGTTCCCTGAGTCAGTTAACTTGTTTTTAAACGATATATGCCAGATTTAAATTGGAGGTGAAATGACTTTCCCATAAATAAAAAGGTTGCGCTTATGATACTCCGCCACCACCAAACGTGTCAGATTGTAAATGGCATCACGTCCATAATTTATTTTGTCGTGCGACTTTTTCAACCTTCGATTCTAACACCTTTTCGACCTGACGCGATCAAATAAATGGTTTTACCTTATGTTGACTGCCAAATAAGCACATTTAGCCAAATTTATTATTTTACGGTCTTCTCAGTGTGATCCCAAAAAGTCAGCTTTTTAAATAAGAAAAGTCTTAGATGAAAATGTTATATTAGTGTAGTCAGAAAGGTTTACATGAACACTACACTCCATATGCCATTATTTGGTCGCAATTGTAGCCAATAAATTATAGGCTCTAATTGATAATCTAACGTTTTTGACGGTCAACAAAAAAATGACACTTTTTGATCGGGGACTTTTTCTTATTTGAAAATGTATAATTTGTAGGTTTTATGTTTTTAAGTTTCGCGAGTTGATAATATATACGACATAGGTTCTATAGTATGCAATCCCAACGCCCATTAGGGACGCTTTAGATTATTGAGTCCGTTATGGGGGCGAATTGTCCTACAGTCATAAGAGAATTGTTGCTAATCGGACCTTTATCTTCCGTTAAAAGTGCTGTTAACATAATTCAGACTAATTGAAACTAATTAGGAACCAAAGAATACGATTTTATTTGAAAATGACTAAATGGGCTAAAATGCGTATGTTTCGTTTTAAAGGGAAAATTGATTTGACAAGTATGCACTCATCCCAAATATTTATTATTTTCTTCTTTTTATGTTTTTTTTCTTGTTATATTCGCTATTTTAGGGCTTGACATTTCATAGCCTTTGATTTAATTTCTACCTTTAGAAGAAAGACGACGCCGATTAAACCGGAATTTCGAAATATAAATACAAGTCAAAGTTTTGGCCTACTCAGTAATAACACGTCAAACATTGCCAACATACAAAATGAAGCCTCGAAACGCCTTATCGAACTCAAGCAAGCCCATTTGGCGCAACAACAATCTCAAAAGTAAGTGTTTATTCAGGATTCGGTTTGATTCTGAGGCGCTGTATTTTTTTTTCTTCTTTTTTTCACTTGGACCCTTATCTTTCACATTTTTTTTTATTATTTTTTTTTGCTCCGCTATTGCGGCGTGATGAAATTCAAAAAAAAAATTGAAACAGCGATTGATTTGGTGGCAAACGGACCGCAGCAAAGTGTCAAACCGGCTGACATACCCTTGAGACGAGTCGAAATTGTTACCTTCACTTTTTTATAAAAGTAGCTGACCCTTATAAAGTTCTAGAATAGGGTCGTCACGCAAGTTTTTTGTCCAGCCAATCACAGCACTGTAAACCAGCTAGTCACCTATAATAGCCTGTGTAAAAACAAATGGGTCGTTAGCTCTATAAGCCGCATTTACGCTTTTGAGCGAATGCATATAATGAGAAATCAGCGACCCTTATTTGAAGCAATAAAATCCGCTATTGCAATATATTGCAATTTTTCGACTTCCTTGATTGGACTACAATAATAGCGTAGGCGAGCCTAGGGCCAATTAACACATTTTGACGGGGTGCTTTTCGCTCGTCAACCACTACTCGGTCCCCTATTGGATAATATTTTTATATTCCGACTTTAGATTCATTATCTGTATTTCAAAACTTCAACAAGTTTCGATACCGTTTGAGTTTTTTGAAAATAGCCACAAATTCTCCATACTCTATTTTCACGCGTATGACTCATCTTAGGTGAAGTTTAAGCCAATCAACGCCCTCGAATTTCCACGCATCAAGACCACACTTCGGAGAACTGTACTAGACAGTGAAGTGTTATGAGAATATTATTGTGGGCGTTGTGATATTCTTTTTTATCCAGAATTTGTGGCTATTTTCAAAAAACTCAAACGGTATTGCCATTTTCATTTTCAAAGAAATGGCTTGCCCTTGTTAACCCGTTCTAGAAAGAAAACTAATCTCATTTTTCGCAAATTGGAAACACAGAAAAAAACGAAAGTTTTTCTGTTTCTCATCAGACAAAAGGGTGAAACTTATTCGGGCGTGGCCAAACCTTGTTATAAAATTGAACGCTTGTAGAACCAATTTTCTGTCATTTTTTTTTTGAAAATGTTGTGAGAATTTTTTTTTTCTTTAGGTATCTTTCTCTCAACTTTGGTATTTGAGTTGAAACGTAACCTCGTTGGCCACAATCTATATTTCCTCTTCTCGCTAAATTGCGGTGCGAGATAAGGAAAATACTTTTGTAAATTGTTGGGGGCTTTATTTTCAACTGAAGGGCAAAATTGGATGATTTTCGTTTCACATAACCAGAATTATTTTCTTAATGTATTTGTTTCCGCAAATCGCGGTTATTTGTCCATTTTTATCATAATGCAACAATTTGATGAATATATGGGGGAAGAAAAAGGAAACTAAAATGGCCAACATGTACATTTTTAGCTCAAAAATATCTCAGAAAAGTTAGAATATAAAACAGCGTGATGTGTATTCAAAAAAAAAATAATAAATTTTCAGTTTTTTGAGTACAATTTTTTAGAACAAAATTTTATACACTGTTTGAGAGTTTATCAGGCCATATTGCCCGCTCATGCGCTTATCAGGCCATTTTTTCCCAAACTTTTTTCGCATATCCCGGCCACGCACAGAGGCGTATACAACGACGTTTTCAGTATCTATTTGATTCTATGTGTCACTTACAAGTTACCGTATGATAGGACTATGACTGCAACGGTGACGTCATAATAGCGTTACAAATCATAGGAAAATTGCTCAAAGCCTTGCAGTCAGAGCCGTATCATACGGTATAGTAAAAAGAATGCAGATTTCGGCAACCCCTGTAACTACTGTTTTTTTTTATAGATTATGAATTAATTTCTTTTTTTCAGTAACGAAAATTCTGGTCCGTTTGGTAGCAGTTTATTGAATATGGCAAAAGCCGCACAGCAACAGGGTAATAATGGAATAACCACAATTGAAATACAGGATGTTGAGTCGATTGAGGATATCCCGAATTCCACTTCGTCATTAGATATAAAGCCGGATCCGGATGACGGCCTTGACCCAATTGAACGGATTGCAGCTAAAACGGGAACCCTACAAACATTGCAAAAAATGAGAACAGGTAACCATTTTACAATAATAGAAGTCCGATGGTTTTAAGGTGGCGAGACATTTTTTGCCAATGGTGTACAAACGGTGCGCCGTTAACAGGCAGCCTAAAACGGCCCGTAACGGCGCGCATGGTGCGCCGCGCATTTTGTGTATATCGGAAACGGTGTTTTATCATTGATAATGCTTTTACTGAATTCTTTATACATTTTTTTAGCTTATCATAAGTTATGATTCATAACACAAAATAAAAACGCGATAATTATAAGATTTGTGCTACAAAAAGTTTATACTCAAAAGTTCGACTTTAAAAGTGTGGCTCAAAACACCTATAAATCAAGAATTTATAAGTGGCACCGGTTAGTTTAGCAAAACTAAAAAGTCGGCTAATGTTAAATGAGCGGAGACTCATGTATATTTTCCCAAACATTGTGTTAATATTAGGGAATTTAATTTACAACTTTTAGCTAAATTAATGTTAATCTTACAAATTGTTTAATTATTGGGCTCCACTTTTAACACACATTTTGACATTTTTAACACGGTTATTTTAAATATGAAAATTATACACTACGAATTTTCAAAAAAAATAATAAAATGAAGGTGTTAAAACGATTAGTAGTGCTAAAAATCCCATTAAAAAGTCTGATGTACTTAGTCTTATAATACCATATGGATTATTTCATTTTTTTTTGACATAAATTTGCAAATTGGAAATATTATGCCTTCCGGAAATACGCTGGAAAAAAAAGCTGCCAGACTGTTTTTTATCGAAAATATTAAGGATACAAATGAAAGTAATTACATTTTCCACATGCACCTTCACGTACAGCTGAGTGCTATTTTTACATGATTAAATGAGTAATCTTATTAGAAGTGGCTTTTTGATACTTTTAATTAAATTTTATAATATTTGCATGTCCCAAAACGTGAAAATATTCGGTTACCATTAATTCGGAGTTCTCGGCAAACCGAATCCACGCACTTTGCTGAATTGTTTTTTCGTGATGATAATGCATATAAAATCATTGTGTCTACAAAAAGTAACGTTTTTAAGGTTAAGGCTGTGGCAATTGTGAGCACGGACACATAGGAAGTGAATGTTTAACCTTTACAATTTTTGACAAGGGAAACCATCCAACTTTATGTAATACTTTTCTGGTCTAAAAACGTCTAACATTTTATATATCTCGAAAATTAGTTATATTTTTTGACACACAGAATATGGTTTATAATACTATCATAAAAGGGCATTAAATTTGTGGCGCTTTTTCGGGCCGTCATATACACCAGGTGCGCCGTTATGTTTAAAAACCAAAAAAGTGTAACATAACGGCGCAGTACGTAGGCGATTTCGCTAGAAAGCGCCAAAAAATTCAAAATTGTAACATAACGGGACGAACGGGGAAAATATTGCGTAATACGTGTTTTTTGTAAAAATTGTAACATAACGGGACGAACGGCGAAAATATTGCGTAATACGTGTTTTTTCTGTAACATAACGGAAAATAGTGATCACGTAACTCAAAAGTACTGCGAAATGCGCGTTTTGTTTTTCAAATTGTAACATAACGGCGTAGTGCGTAGGCAAAAACGCCAGAAAATTTTGTGCTAAAAAATTGTAACATAACGGGACGAACGGGAAAAATTGTAACATAACGGCGCAGCTGGTGTAGTTGGAATTCAAGATGTTCAATATCATATTAACAATATGTTAACTAAAACTGAATATTGAATAATATTATAATATTAGTTTAGCCCTTTTGACAGTCTCACTCACGTGGTGGTGCCCCAATACACAATACAGGCAAGTTTGTCTCTTGTAAGACCGGCCCCCACGTGGAAGAGGGTAAACAGTATTTTCTTATGATTAAAATAATATTAGAGTTTATTTCTCAAACCGTTAAAATAAAGAGCATAGTTTTGAAAAACTAATTTTGTCGGTTTCAAAGTATATGCCGGTTTCAAAGTTCACTAATCCCTTTTTTTTAACTCTCAGACAATAATGCGAATTTTTTGTGTAACATAAAGTTTTAGGAACCGAACTACTGTTTACGAAAACACTGCTTATCATTAACTAAAGCTCTGAAGCCTGATGGGGCGTAATGAGATCGTTTAGTTCATTGAAATTTTAAGTGCTCTTTTCAAAATCGTTAAATGATCACTTTTAAAAATACCTCTTGTTCCTTTTCAACATAAAATGGTTAAAGTATCATACAAACTATTACTAGGGTATGCGGTTTTCACGTACCATTACAGTACTATATTTTGACAACATATGTTAAAGTATATTATTTTAAATTATAACTTATAGATATTATATTTAATAAACCGCATTTTAAAAAACTAAAATACCAAAATGACATGAAACTGAAATAATTTTGTAAAAAATAGGTTTGTTACAAACCGTTTAATTTTCATTGAGAAAATTGTTAAGATAACCGGGTACGGGGTAAAACGCTTGAGACAGAAAACTATTAACGTAGATAAAAATTGTTAACATAACCGGTTAGGTTTTTCACACAATGAAAAAAAACAGTGTCTCATAAATTATGCCGCATAATCACCTGACGGGTTATCTTACCCGTTTTACCGTTTATAAAGGTAAGATAACCCGCCATGTGGAGTATTTAACTATCGCGGGACACCCTATTATGAGGTCATTTATAATTACAAATTTTGTATAACTCGACACTGTCGTCAAATGATCCGTTAAAGAACGTTTTTTGTTGATTTTATACCTTTTTTGGTTTTACGCACGTCATGCTCTAGGCCTCCATTTCAACATTTATTTTTTAGAAGCCGAACGGGGAACTCTTAATTTATCGAAGGCCGTGCGTTTACTTGCACGGTGTTTGTTCAATGAAGATGAATTAGTTGTCGAATCGATTAAGGATCTTGATCAACATAAAGTGGACTTACTCCATGCCGAAACTGCCCGTTGGTACAACTGCACCATGACAGAAGTTAGACAAGGTAAGAATAACATTGATCAAACGCTCAAGCTCAGTCGCCCCAATATCAAACTTGAAAAAAAACGACCCAAACTCATTTTTTTCATGTATATTGTCGATGCTCGTTTTTTTTTTGAAGTACCACGTGAAGTTTGTTTAGGTTTAACCACTCATTTTTTGCTTCGCGAAATGGCTTCGTTTTTCGCGAAATCTGATTTCCCTTGTAGTCATCTCATTTTTGCAAATATCAAAGTGAAAATTATCTAACTATATAAATTAATAATTTTCGTTACTTCAAAAATAAAAAAAATAAGTACTGTCCGCGTCGGCAATTCGGCGAGTAAACCCCAACTCGGCAATTTTTTTTTTTTAATTTTTGCAATGACCCCAATTCGGCAAGTCCTCAATTCGGCAAGTCCTTAGTTAATCAATTTTTAACATAAACAGCTTAGTTCTAACTCCCAGAGGTAATGTGTGTATATATGTAGACAACCTTTTTTCATTGATATAAGATTATAATAAATATGTGACCATTATGTTATTTATTTTAAACTTATAGCAAAAATACATGGCTATGACGCCTTTAAACGTTAAAAAAAACGAAATGTTCCTAATTCCGCAAGTATACCCCAATTCGGCAAGAATTTTTTTGAACTGTGTGTTACCGACTTGGGGACGAGTATTGTAGATTATAAACCTAGTGAACCAGTCAGCACTCAAAGCGGTGGGGACTGTACCCCATAATACTTACGTTAGCTGTTTGCCAATTAAAATGGGTTGAACCCTTAATACGTTTTTTAGTGATGTCTTTCCGACTTTCCGAAATCCGAAAAACAAAGCGCGCATCGCACTGGTCCAAGCGTGGCCCCTACTCGTCCAACATGAACACATCTTCAAACAATCTTAGTCTACCATCACTTCTACACGATCCGGCATTTATTTTACCACAGCTGTCCGATCAGTCCCGTTCGAATGAGCAATCGCAATTTTCGCTTTTGCCGCCCTCAATATCACCAACGAATTCCAAGTAACTCTTTCCATTTCGCAATTCAATGTATAAACGAAAAAAAAAGAAATAATTATGTTAAATTTATGCCGAAATTGCAAAATTCTTCCCATTAGAGAAAAAAAAATAACAGGTAATTTCTATCAAAAAATCTAGTAACATGTGATTTGAAATTTTGGCGGTGTTGCCACCAAACTCGATAAATTTAGGTTTTTTACCGATTTTCCTCGATCAAAAGCCCATTTTTTCGCTTTCTAAAGTTTTTTTTCTACTCATCGTTTTACATGAATTTCCGCCTTTTTTTCTTTCGTATTTTCTAGACAGCCAAACTCCGCAAGTGAAAAATTCGAATATCGCTATCTAGAAAATGCGGGAGAAAAGACGGCGAAAATTCATGTAAAACGCTGAATAGCAAATTTTTAAAATTTACTTATAGTAAAACCATCTCTGAAAATGAGTTTTTTTCCCCAAACTTTTAGTCTTTGTCAAAAAACAAAATTGAAGTAAGCATTTTCTTAATATTTTTCGTGACACGAAAAATCCCTGAAAGTGAGGTTTTCTAGAAAGAAACTTTGCTAACTTTGAATCGCGGATAATCGGTATCCCACAGCGCTATCACCGGAATTTTAGATTGTATGTTGCTAGAATTTTCGTTGGAAAACACATACATTTTTGCACCGGGAAAATAGTCTTTCGTAAAACGGCGCCTGTGTAACACTGTTCCGACCGCGTGATTCGATACGAGCGGCCCACTTAGTCCGAGCAGTGTAAACCTAGTTTTTTTAGTTCCTTCATAATATCATGACAACAAATGCTTTTTGATTTTTTTCAACTAATAATTTGCTTCCAAATTTGCACTCGTGATTAGATTATTTAAAAGTCGCTATTCAAAATCTGGATCAGTTCAACAAAGGTCATTAATTGAAAAAATGTCAAATTTTGAACTAAAAAAACACATACTTTATAACCACATTTTGTTTTGGATAATTATATTATTTCATCATAAAACCACTTATGTATAAAATAGTTTAATTTTTTGCACACCAAAATTTGTAAAGAAAACAGGAAAAACGTATAGTGTTCAAATTCCATTTGGCGTTGTTTAAAATTGGGGCATGATCAAATTTTATCACGATTTTGAATATAGGCAAAAATATATATGAAAAAGGTAGGTAGTTTTTGTAGACTACTCACTGTGAGAAGGATTAAAAAATAACTGACCATTTTGCCCAAAAATTAGACTAGAAAATTACAATAGTAGAAATGTTAATAAATTTCGAGGAATTTACAGATTTCGTAGAAATTCCGGGATGGTATCCCTTCACAATTTAATCCCACTTACAGAAGAACTACCCTTTTTCACTCAATAAAATATTTATCTGCACAGTCGGACTTTACCTATCTCATAACTAGGGTTATTTGCTACTTTCTCATATCGTTTTTTTCTACGGTTCGAGGCTATTTTTCGACATAACATTTATAACATGTAATCTGAAAAACTTCCTATCCTGGTTGGATATCCTTGACTTAAAAAGCCAATCAGTCCAAAATCTCAGTCAGTGGTGTTAACTTGGCACTGTTAAATGTACTCAATTTGGGGCATTGTTCCCAGTGAACAAGTAGTCTAATGATATGCGGCGTCTAGTTAACACTGATTTTGAACTCAGACTGATGTGCCTAACTAATTTATGATTTTTACTTGTGCATTGGCGTAGGGGAATCATGTGCCTTTAGCAAATCGAATGAAGTGTACGAATTATTTTTTGTCTTCGAAATTTTGTTGGTTTTTATTTTGTTTTAAATATATGTAGTTTGTGTTTGGTCATGGCGGTTAAAATGAGGGAATTCCGTTTCGTTTGATCCTATTATTCGTGTGAAATTGTGTCTGTAGCCTGTCGAAAATTGTGGGCCCTAGGGTCGATTTTTGGCGCGATTTCGAGCTGTTTGGTTATTTATCACCTGATTCGCGGAACTTGGTGAAAAAATGGATTATGAAACTACAATCCACTTTTTAATTTCGAGTTAAACTACAAAGTCCGTTTTTATCGATCTTTTTTCTCTCATATTAAAAATTGCCATATAATAACTAGCGCGATGTAATAATATTATCGAAGCAGAATTCCCCACCTCCAATTGTTACGTCCAACACTTTTAATTCTATTTTGCACACGTTTCTGTATAGCAGAGTTCATCTCTGAATCGCAAATAGGCAGTAGCACCTATTTTTAAACAGCCTATCATCGTAACGGGGTTGTTACTTTTCTTGCTAGCTTATTTCTTTTCGCATTCCTAATTTGAGCAGCTTTGACACTTCTATTACTGCGAACTGGTGAAGTGGAATTTAAAATCTTGAAACTTTCTCATTTGAATTTTTCAATCCTAATTGAGCCTATAATTTTTTAAACTATTTCGCTGTCATAACATAACATTGTATTGGGAACAAAATTATTACCGTATGCGCAATCTAAATGCCAAAGGCTAAGGCCAAAAGCTAAAATGTTAATTAAATTATTACCGGTCTTTTATGTTAATAATCAATAAGTTTTGGTATATTATATTTAACATAACAACCTAATTCGACATTTATGAAAGACCCAAATATCAAATATTTTTCAAGGACGAAAAATCCCTTGAATATACTGGGTTTCCCAACATTGGCTGTATAATTAAATTGCCCTATTTCCGCCTGCGCCTTATTTATCTACACATATTACATAACACTTAAAATGCGTAGGCGAAAAACGGACCTTTATATTGAGAAACAATTAAAAATTGTGTTAGACTTGCGTATGAATGCGTATTTTTTGGGTTTTGGACTCCACAATTTGGAGTTTTTTCCCTATAAAATTTATTTATTGATTTATTGTATATTAATTTTATATTATACTTTATATAAAGAAATTACTTTTCTAAAATATAAGTTAAATAAAAACTACAAATTTGCACAACTAAAATGGCTCAAATTGCGCTGATGCTACCCTAGGGATATTTTTAAAGATATTGAATGTGCTTATACTAAATACAGTGCTGTAAAAATGTACGCCAAAGTTATACATATGGCCTTAAAATAAACATTTTCTTTATTTATTCATAAAATATATATTATTCAGTACTTTATTAATCCTATCAAATTT
Organism: Oikopleura albicans; assembly: GCA_004367875.1. Lineage (NCBI taxonomy): Eukaryota > Metazoa > Chordata > Appendicularia > Copelata > Oikopleuridae > Oikopleura > Oikopleura albicans. The sequence continues at coordinate 170,789 of SCLG01000270.1, forward strand.
AGCCATAGATAAAATAAAATACACAGTTTGTTCTGCTATTTCAAACGAAAAAAACTACTTAGCCGTAAAATCTGTAAAATTATAGTCCGTAGCTTTTTAGGGTAATTAGACAAAAAAATTTGTTTTCGAATTTGATTTTTTAACTTCCATTCATCGCAAGAAATAACGAACATCAGGGAGCCCCCCAATACAAAAAAAACCCTATTTCAAAAATCCCTGTTCTATCCAATCACATATTTGCCTTGTTGATAATGCTGTACATATTGCTGAATGCGTAACTTCAACCGTTGCCTAATTGTGCCTTTGGCCTGCAGTAAAAAAATTAAAAAAAAAATATACACGAAAAAGTTCTGTCCTACTGACACCCAATATATTTACCCTGCGGGTTAAACTCAACGCTAACTGAGCTGGGATTTTTTTTTGTAATCTGGTTGATTGCTAGATGTCTTTTGTACGCTTTTTAGAACTGTACAAGTAAACAGTTATCACTTAAATATGAAAATACAAAAAAATATAATAAAATAAAATAATGAAAATAGTTCTGAGTTTCCATATTAGCCAACTGCTGCCACCGTTCCAGGTCAAGTACTTCCAGGTCATTCCAGGTAATTCCCAGTCATTTCCAGGTCAAGTAAACCGGCCTGAACTGGCCGCTTATTTTAAAGGTATAATATTTTACTTCAAGTGGGAGAGGTAAAATGTTTGGACTTCTTGGTGTGAGTATAATTTTGCACGCACTTTTTATGCTGAAGGAATATAAAACAGCACGCACAAATTTTCGCTGGCTGATACATTGTTAGATCATACAGTAGGTTAAATAGCGTTTCGTCAATGTAAATTTTCGTCAAAAAAACAAAATGTCAAAAAAGTTATTTTGTCAAAAACTTTTCACGTCAAAAATGTTTCGTCAACGCCTATCGTCAAAAATTTGACGAAAGACGTCTGAGTTTGAGATCATATTTTTTTTAATTAAGTTTCGTCAAAATTTGACGAACAAAATTTAACGAAAAATAACAGATTTATAATAACGAGGTTAGGATTAGGGTTAGGTGAATAGCGTCCTAGGGACAAAGTAACCGTCCTAGGGACAAAGTATGTTAATAATAAGGTTAGGGTTAGGAGCTTACCGTCCTAGGGAAAAAGTCCTGAACCCGTGAGGTCTCGCAGAAAATTTAAACTAGGGTTATGGTGTCCGAAGGGCGCCTAACCATAGATTTAAATTTTCGAGTGCCTCACCATGCCGCCCTAGGGACAAAGTAAACGTCCTAGAGACAACGTAATCGATATACGTATAATAATTAGGTTAGGGTTAGGGTTAGGTGCATACCGTCCTAGGGACAAAGTAATTTATATACGTATAATATTAAGGTTAGGGTTAGGTGCATACCGTCCTACGGACAAAGTAATCACCCGCGATACAGTTTTTAAAATAATTTATTATCCAAAAGAATCAAAACATTTTTGTTTATTAAATTACACTTTGAAAAGTCTTATGACGAAGAAAATCTTTAAGATAGTTCAATGTATTTTGACAAATTTCATTTAGTCAATGACAAACGTCAATTTTTTGACGAAAAACACCTAAATCGAACAGACCAAAATCTTTAAATAAGTTTCGTCAAATTTTGACGAAACGCAATTTTTTTTCGACCAAACACACTTTTTTTTTTGACGAAACGCGTTTTTAGACGAAATATTTTTGACGAAACACTACATAACCATATTTCAATGCTCTATTTTTGCAGAAGAAGTTTTTTGCCATGTGCGATTTNTTTTTTGTTGTAATCTGGTTGATTGCTAGATGTCTTTTGTACGCTTTTTAGAACTGTACAAGTAAACAGTTATCACTTAAATATGAAAATACAAAAAAAAATATAATAAAATAAAATAATGAAAATAGTTCTGAGTTTCCATATTAGCCAACTGCTGCCATTTTAAGGGTGGTATGCTCGATTTATTTACAAACATGCATGAAAAAGAAAACGTTATTGTGGACATTCTATCAATTTGAAAATGCCATGTCAATGTCAGGTCAAGTACTTCCAGGTCATTCTAGGTCATTCCCGGTCATTTCCGGCCATCTCCAGGTAAAGGAAACCGGCCTGAACAAAAACATGGATAATATAATTGTCGAGTGAGTTGCCATTCATTTTATACTTATATTTATAATAAATTATAAATAATTATAATTGGTAATTTACAAAGTGTATTTCTAATGGTTAATCAGTTCCATGTCATAACTTCTGAAATATTTATTTGAGGAACTGGCCGCTTATTCTAAAGGTATTACTCGGGAGACATAAAATGTTTGGACTTCTTGGAGTGAGTATCATTTTGCACGCACTTTTTATGCTGAAGGAATATAAAACAGCACGCACAAATTTGCGCTGGATGATTCATTGTTAGATTATACAGTAGGCTACTAAAATTTAGAGCTGATTTTTTATCGGTGTTGTTAGCTGAATTTCCTTGTAAACGGAACGGGCTGCCATCTGTGTTGATATCGTCAATCTTAGAGCCAACATCAGGTACTTACTCGGGAGTCAGGACGTAAGTGCAATGTAGCTGAAAATCGAAAATGTTTTCTGACAGTCTTGCCGTTTTTTTTTGGTTTCACGCTTCTTCCGAAACAAAAAACAAATTAATCCACCAAGCCATTATAAAGATATCAAACGAATTAGGAACGGGAAGTCCCAAATTTAGGGTCTGATAATATGATAATATAAACGGTTTCCCAAGGTGTACATGGCATTGTGAAATTCGTAAAATGTGTGTCCTGTCCACAACAAATATAAATTTTCTTTGACAAATACGATAGTTGAGGACAGCTGAGTTTTTTTAAGTTTGAACTTTTCTACTGGGCAGTTGAGGAAAGTTTAATTTTTGTGACAAACACGACAGTTGAGGATAGTTGAGTTTTTTTAAGTTGGACTTTTTCAACTGGGCAGTTGAGGACATTCATTTTGAGTCCGAAATTTGTCCGAACATTTGTCCGAACATTTGGCAAAAAAAAGTCAAAAAGTGACCGAAAATGCACTCCACCGTAAACTGCAAAAAAATGTAATAAATTGTTAAGATTTAGTATTTTTTTTTTGGTATGTGTTCCAATTTTCTATATCTAATGTTTACGCAAATGTGAAAAAAGACAAGAAAATGTGTCATTCATTTACTCGTGGTGAAGTTTGCCTAATTTTACTGGTCTGGACACCGGGCAGCTCGACAATCGACGGAGAAGAGACAACGAATACATCAACGTACGTGATATGGCAGTTCCGGCTATGGCGATAACGACGACAATGACGAAAAGCGGCGGTTACAGCCAAAGGTGGTTAGGGGCGGCTGAGTAACAAAACAGAAACTGGATGTTAGTTACTGTTTTAGAAATTGTTTTACAAATCATATACACCACCTGCGCCGTTATCGGGTCACCCTTTATCGGGTCAAAACCCGTTATCGGGTCAAAATTTTGACTGAAAATTTTCCAGTCACCCCACCTACGCATTGCGCCGTTATCGGGTCACCCTTTATCGGGTCAAAAAATTCGTCATTAAAATTCGTCATTAAAATACGTATGAATCATTTTTCTGGATTTGTTTTAACCTAATGTTTTAATTTGTAGACGTCTCGATCTTTTCTCTATTTTTCAAAATATTTTAAAGGCAAGTTTTTACATCATTTTTTATATAAAAAATCAANAGTGCATAAATGTGAAATAGAGACAAAGACATATGAGACATTCTAGAAAATCACGGCTCGTGCCGTTATCGGGTCAAATTTTCATCTTGTCAAAACAAGTCAAAATTCCCGCTCGTGCCGTTATCGGGTCAAATTTTTCGATTAAAATTTTCCAGACAATCCGCCTACGCCCTGCGCCGTTATCGGGTCAAAATTCTTCCTCGAAATGTTGACCCGATAACGGCGTAGGTGGTGTATTATATATGAAAGGTTACAATACGTGACCAGTTTTACAAAAAATACTTGCAAAAACATTTCGAAAATAATCCCAAAGTGGGCCGCGCTATTGCCTGGTGCTCCTGGTGCTCTGGAATTGTCCATGAACTTTTTCGGCATTTTCCCTGTTTTGATATCTCCGAAATGTTATTTTTCAGCTTGAAGCGGTGTTTTTACAGATATGACCATGGGCAGCAGTCGCAGTGCGTGCGCTCCATAAATACAAATAGGGCTTCAAAAATTGTCACAAACCATACAATGAAATGCGCTGAGAACGCGCGCACTGTGCTTGATGTTGGGGGATTAAATACACTAAATATAACCCCAATTTCATAAGTTGCAAAGAACCCAACGATAAAAAAATGCTGCTTTACAAAAACTAGTTTCTTCAAATTAAATGTGGTTATCTTTTAAACCCTAACTAAGGTTTTTTTTAATTTTTTTAGGTTAGTTAGTTATACACCAATCATGGATTGATGACTAAGAATTATGTTCTTACCCAGATGATTTCCATGAAGGTTTCGACTTGCTCGATACTTGATGTACACCATTCCATACGTTAACGCAACGCACGTTAACTCATGCGGACCGGTCATATTTTTTTTCAAAATTCCGTCTTTAACAAATTATTGCGGACTAACTCATAAAACTACCAACAAATTTTGAAAAATATATGACATTCTCATTCAAAATTGACAGGTTAAAAAAAAATTTGACCCGAAAACATAATTAATATTTCATTTTTTTGATGGTCAAAAAATTGACAATTTTTTATTTCCAAGCTATAAGTGATTTTTGCGAGTTTTGATGAAATTTGTCCAATGTTGACTTCAATGATTTTAAGTTATTTCCGATAGTAACAGAGAAGTTGCAGTTTTTATTGTCAATTTACGTATAGAATTAAATTCTGAACAAAGTGATTTTTGCACTTTTGAAATCCATCAGAAAAGTTGAATTTTTTTTTACATCAAAGTTAAAAGTAGGTCAAAAATAGCCAAAACAGTTTATTTCGGTATTTGACTAAAATCAAAACAAAAATTTTTTTTTTAAATTAAAAGCAATTATATAATGTTGCAGTGCCTGAAAGAATTAGACACTTATAAATTCATGAACCATTTGTATTTTGAATTATGCGTGTATTTTCTGTCGTTACAGTGTTTTATAAATGGCAATTGTATATTTGCACAGAGCATAACGCTAGGAGGATAATGCAGATCTAGCAAACGTCACACAACTAGGGTGGTCCGTTTGCTAGGGCTTGCAATCCATTGAGTTGATAATTTGCGCAATTTCGTTTGGCTCTTTGTTCCGCAGCGTGGTATAATTGCTCGGCATGTTTAACGCAATTTCGATGTCATCCAACTGTAGAGGTTCCATTTTATAATTTTTGTTTCCGTTTGGTTTTTATAATTTTACTCTATAATGATTTCTACAGGCGTTATTTCTGTGCGTAGCCAACTTTCATCTCTTCGAGGGCGTGGGTTCAAATCCCACTTCAGTCACCAATCGCTGTGCCTGAAAGAATCAGACACTTATAAATTGATTAACTATTTGTATTTTGAATTATGCGTGTATTATTTTTCGTTACAGTGTTTTATAAATGGCAATTGTATATTTGCACAGAGCATAACGCTAGGAAGATAATTCAGACCTAGCAAACGTCACACAACTAGGGTGGTCCGTTTGTTAGAGCTTGCAATGTGCAAAGGATGAAAGTTTAGTACTGTAGTCTCAAACTGACAATTTTCGAACCAATTCTTAGGAATTTTTACGATTTTAGGCCGTGATCCACGTTTGTGGATCAACGGTCCGCAAGAGTTAACGCAACGGTTTTTTTGCTCCCAACTTTTTTTTATCTTAACGTAACGTCCGTTAACGTAACGCTTTTGTTTATCACTTTTAATGAGTACAAAGTATTTATTAGTTTTTATCTAAAAGCATACCTGTTCTTCATGTTTTACATATTCATAGACAAAAAGAATTAATTTCAAATCCAATAAGTAAATATTAAAAACCTAATGGAATAATCTGGCAAAATAGCGTACAATTATTAAGTAATATAAGGTAGAGTTAGGTAAAATGAAGCAGCAGTAAGTTGTAGATTCCAATAACTTCAGGTGATGTGTCATGGTGATATGTCATGACTACACCAAGTTGAATCTCAGGAACCCGATAAAAGAACTAACTTTTAATGGTTGATCCACATATGGGTTTTAATTGGCTCTTAGGTCACCATACTTTAAGAGTGTCTGGACTGCTTTCGTGGTATTTTTTTTCGCTCAAAAGAATCGTTTGTACTTTCCGAACCCGTCAATATTTTATTTTGAACCAAAAAAGTTTATTGTAGTTCCAACCTTGAAACACCCGAATTGATAATGTAGAGATTCATAAGTAATCTAATATGGGCTCTAGGGGATCTGTAAAAAAATTATCGAAATTTCATTCACACGCCATAATATTTTTCGGATTTTTTTTTCTCTTAGCCAACTGCTAGTGTTCTCTCTGGGCTATCCAAAGTCGTTATAAATAGATTTTTTTAATGCGTCAAATTTGAACAATCTTGTTTTTTCGATTTTTTTTCAAGGCATTTTTTACCGATTCAATCGTAGTTTCCGCAATTTAAATTATGACAAGCTCTACATAACGACTTTGCATAACCAACTCTTTCATCTAACTCTGGTTTTGATTAAAATATAAAAAAAANTTGTACTTTCCGAACCCGTCAATATTTTATTTTGAACCAAAAAAGTTTATTGTAGTTCCAACCTTGAAACACCCGAATTGATAATGTAGAGATTCATAAGTAATCTAATATGGGCTCTAGGGGATCTGTAAAAAAATTATCGAAATTTCATTCACACGCCATAATATTTTTCGGATTTTTTTTTATCTGAGCCAACTGCTAGTGTTCTCTCTGAGCTATCCAAAGTCGTTATAAATAGATTTTGTTAATGCGTCAAATCTGAACAATCTTATTTTTCGATTTTTTTTCAAGGCATTTTTTCCCGATTCAATCGTAGTTTCCGCAATTTAAATTATGACAAGCTCTACATAACGACTTTGCATAACCAACTCTTTCATCTAACTCTGGTTTTGATTAAAATATAAAAAAAATATACATACAAACACAGGAAACCAAACAAGTTCAATGAAATTTATAATTTTTCTATAAAATGGAGACCGATTCAGACGGTGCCGTACATAACACGATGTATTATTAGGTCGAGTGTGCAAAGCTTCGAATTATGATCTGTGGTGTTTCAACATTTTGGTTCGATGCTAGATATCATTTCAATTTCTACAATATTTAGAGACTCTAAATTAGAGTCGCAAATAGTGGGTTGGACAGGTCCAAAAAGGGCGCTAGGAATTTGTAGGTGCTTTGTATTTTTAGATAATGTACCTTAAAGCCACAAACTCGTACAGGTTTAGCCTCATGAAAATCGACTGAGCGTTTCTAGAATAGAGCAATTTTTTGAAATGGGGTGCTTCTATTGGCCAATATCATTTTAAAATATGCCGACACGGTATACTAGAAATCCGCAGCCGATTTTCATGAGACTAAACTAATATTATAAGACTTTTAATGCCAAAAAAGAGAAAAATTTTAGGCGGATGTTTTGGTATATTCGGAACGGTTAATTGTGTCCCGGTTAATTGCGGCCCTGTCATAAACTTCCGCATGTAGCCCATGACTGCTGACAATGAGTAGATTGTGTCACAAGCTTTTAAAGAAAATGATTAGCCCACAAATGAATTTACAGTCCTGTATGCATATGTACCATACTTAGGTTAATACCATACTTAAATACTGGGTCTAAAATTGAGACTCTAAATGGGCGAAAGGAAATCGCCTTTATTTTCATTTTTCCTATCCATATTAGCCTTTGTCGATACTTACATTTTTATCTACCTATATTTCATCTACAAGTTGCAATGCAACCGTTGGACACAATTAATTTCATATTTTTTTGGCAAAATGCTTTGAATATAACGGCCAACAATAGCGTATAACCTATACTTGTTCAACATACGGTATAACCTTTACGGTATAGGCTATACCGTATAACCCCCTGCGCTGTTATCTTGCAACTATTGCATGAAAAAAATCTGCAAGATAACGGAGCGAACGGGGACATCTGCAAGATAACAGCGCAGGGCTTAACACATAAAGATAGGGATTCCTGGAAAATTGGCCGAAAAAAATCTGCAAGATAACGGGTGACAAGATAACAGCGCGGTGGGTGTAGCATTTTGTTTATAATTGATCCAAAACTCGAGCAATGTTAAATAAAATTTAAAAGCAGGGGTTGTGCAACTAAAATAAACACCTTGGCTATTAAATGGAAAAACCATTAAAGAAACTGGCAGAGATTGTTTGGAATTTTGGAAACCAAGAAACGAGATAATGTTTTCGAGGCCACGAGTTTATTGACATAACAGTCCTTTTTCGATATATTGAAAATAAAGGTAAAACATAAGGATATAAGAACTTGTGAAATGTCAGACATCATTGTTGGGTTGACGGAGTCATAAATGTCTAACATGACGTTCGAAAAGTCTAACCGTGTCCGAACAATATAATTGTTCCTAAAGAAAAACTGTCCAAATTGTCCGCAAAAATATTATGGTTAAAATAAGTTTGACAAAAGCTTTTTTATAGCTTAATTTAGACGTTAGAAGATATTCATAGGGTTTGAGGTTTTAAAGACAAAAAATTTTGCCTATAAATTCTATATTTTCAAGTCTTGAATGGTGTAGATTACGTAGGCGATTTATCGGAAATTTGTATGTGCGGAAACATAACCGCTCCTACGGGGTCGTTCTAGAATGTTTCAAATTTCTAAGCGGAAAAATACGCGAATGAACTGCCAAAGATACAAACAAAAGATAAAATCCCCAAACAAAATACATTTTCTTAATAATTAATTTTGATAATAATTTTTATTGAAGAAAATATTAAGGCCAAAAATATTTATGGCGTAAACATAACAGCGCAGTGCGTAGGCGGATTAACTGGAAAAAATTTCTCGAAAAAGCGGAAACATAATGGCACCAACGGGGGTGAGCGGAAATATAACGGCCGTAAACATAACGGCGCAGGTGGTGTATGAGGGCCCTAACACTAAAATATATTTCCTGAAAAATGTGTCCATGTGAGCGACCCTAGATATACGCGTATATACGTATGATTTCTTGGAGGTCTTGTTATCTTGTTTACGGTACATATCGTTCACACTGTTTTTTTGTACTATTGTATTGAAACATAATATATTGTTTACAGTTCAAAGCTATCTTACAGTTTATCAGTAACAAATTGGTTTTAAGATGTTAAATAACACATTTTTGGCAGCTAATCTGTTAAATATGCTTCAAAATCAAAGCGGTTACCGGGGCGAAAAAAAATGTCCGTGTAAAGCGACATTGCCCCCGTTTTCTAGTTTTGACAAAACTGGAGCTCGGCGTTGGGGTTACGGCTCGCGGCAATGTCACATCACTTGTTTTCTTTTTCATCATATAACTCATA
>SCLG01000270.1:198285-222854 GCA_004367875.1 Oikopleura albicans
CAAGTTAATTACCGGCTAATTATTAGAATAAGAACCAAATGACACCATTTGCAAAATATACCACCCAAGGTCGCATTTCCACCATAAGTTTAGCCCTCATCCAAATAAAAAATGATTTTCATTTAAATATTTATTGGAAAAGTTTATTTCAATAATGCGTCGTTAAAGTCATATCAAAAACGGAGAGGGTTGACGTGTGAACATCATAATGAATTTTTATACTTTATTTTTTATTCAGTTGTTGAATATAGTTTTTACAGAACCGTGTGTTGACAAAGATGGGAATGTATTCAGAGTCGGTGAAGCCCGATTATCACGAGGTAAATTAAAATTTTCGTTAGACAAACATTTTTATATATTCTATTATTATTGTTTATCCGGCCAGAAAGTCCGTTTATAGTTTTGCTACACTTCAAATAAATAATTTGTCAATCGAATTCCAGATCAAATAGAATAAAAATACATAGAGAAGCGGCGAAAGTAAAATGATGTCATTGAAACCCTAGAAAAATAGATCGGGTAAAAAAGTGAACAGTATCCTGCCGTATAGAAAAATTGATTCGCATGTGAGCGTTTTTTATTAGTTTTACACAAAATGGATCTCGTTCAAGTTTAACATTTTTCACGCTAAAAACTATGGAAAAATCTACCTGTAAAAACATATTAGCTTTCTTTGGGAGAAAAAAAAATTGGAAAAAAAGGTTTTTGAGGCTCTAAATCAAATTTATCACGTAACCGGTTGAACTTGAGCCAAAACTAGATTAGCGAACTACAATCCGTTTTTTGATTTTACGTCGAATGGCGAAATTTTAAGCTGATGGCTCATTTTTCCTTCTTTTATAAAATCACGAGATTCAAAACTGTATAGAATATATCAAAAGGGAGGATTTAAAAAAAATTAAGAATTTTCCTGTCAAAAAGTCTCCTGTCGTGGATCCGGCGAACTAAAGATGACATTAGACAATACCTGCTGTTATATATTTGAGACGGACTTAAAGACAGTACGTGAATCATTCCGGCCGGGTGAAGCTGTTCCAAGTAGCTGTACAAAACCAGGAAACATTACGTCATGGATTAATAAGACTTTTATTTCGGAACTAATAGTATCAAATACGGAATAGTTATGGACCATAACTTATGGTCCATATCTTACAGTTATGTACCTTTTCCATATCATATGGTAGACATCGGAAAATCGAAAATTTTTACAACAAAAACTGTTATGGGCAAGTTCTAAACTGAACTTTCGAGAGCCATATAATATGGTCCATATTTGAATTTATATTTTACGAAACATTTAATTAATAATCTGTGTTAATAATCTGTGTTAATCCAAAAAAAGACATGCTCAGACGGAACCCACATTAATCCTCTGACGGGCCAAGTTTGTAGAATAGGCACTTTCTGTCCTCCATTAGGTAAATTTATGAACATTTCCCAATTTTAAGTCTCTTTAACTGTTTACCGCTCATGCACATGGTGTGCAAATCACGCTGTAGTATTTGGACCAAAATAGGTAGTTCTATAATTCAACTTGAGCATATGAACAAATCGGTTAATGTGAATAATTCGGTGAAATAGTTTTCGAAATCATGGTCGAAATAGGCCAAATTTAGCACATTTTGAGTAAAAAAGAAGAAAATAAAATTTTCAATATTTTTGCCAACAGTTTGAGTTGATTATTGTGGCCGAAATACGACCGTTGCGGAAACTTAGAACATTTACACTTAGTAGCGATTTCATTCAATAACTTTAGAAACCTATATTTATTAGATTTGCCGTGTGACCATAATGAGTATGACGATTCGACAATTATGGGCATTAACCGTCGAATTGGATTCCTACCCAATCATATGCAAACGAAAATGGATTACAGTCGTTGCCGAATGCTGGCGCTCGAACGAAGGGTGCATGAATCTGTAAAATTCACGTGTTCCAAAGAAAACTGCACATTTATGTGTCAAGATGAAGAAAAACTGCCGAACATTCCGGCAATTAAATGCACAAATAAAGGTCGCTGNTTTTTTTTTTTTAGATTTTCAGTTCTTGGTTTCAAGGGGTAAAAAATAAGTGCGATATAGGTATTTAAAGGTAGGTATTTAAAGTAAGGTTCCGTGCCACCGGTGCATGTCCCTCTAGATGTGCATATCCCTCTAGATGTGCACGTTTTTCGGAAATCGAAAATGCACATCTAAAGGGACCTGACTGTATCAAATACGGAATAGATATGGTCCATACAAAATTTTAAAAATTAAAACTGTTATGGGCAAGTTGTCGAACACGTAAAAATTTTTCCCAACGCGTTTGGCAGAACGTTCGTTTTTAGTGGACAAAAAATTAGAAAACAAAAACTCGCTGTGGATTACGTTTTTCAGACTGTACAAGATTTTGCGTCTGGTCAAAAAAATGAGGACAAGTTAATTACTGGCTAATAATTAGAATACGGACCAAATACACCATTTGCAAAATATACCGGGAAGGTCGAAATTGCTCCGAGCAATTCAAGCCAAAATTCTCCGAAATGAAATTGCTCCTTATATATTGTTTCTTTCTAAACTGAAATTTTGGTAACAATATTTGAATTTATATTTTAAGAAACATTTAATAAATAATTTGTTAATCCAAAAGAGACATGCTCAGACGGAACCCACATTAATCCGCTGACTGGCGAAGTTTGTAGAATCGGCACTTTTTGTCCTCCACTAGGTAAATTTAGGAACATTTCCCAATATTAAGTCTCTTTAACTGCTGTTTACCGCCCATGCACATGGTGTGCAAATATAGGTTGTGCTAATTCAACTTGAACATATGAACAAATCAGTTAATGGGAATAATTCGGTGAACTAGTTTTATGAATCATGGTCGAAATAGGCCAAATTTAGCACATGTTGAATAAAAAAGAAGAAAATAAAATTTTCAATATTTTTGCCAAAGGTTTTTGTTGATTATTGCGGCAAAAATACGACCGTTTGCGGAAACTTAGAACATTTTCACTTACTATCGATTATATTCAATAACTTAAGAAACCTATATTTATTAGATTTGCCATGTGACAACCATAATGAGTATGAGGATTCGACAATTATGGGCATCAACCGTCGAATTGGATTCCTACCCAATCATATGCAAACGAAAATGGATTACAGTAGTTGCCGAATGCTGGCGCTCGAACGAAGGGTGCATGAATCTGTAAAATTCACGTGTTCCAAAGAAAACTGCACATTTATATGTACCGATGAAGAAAAACTGCCGAACATTCCGGCAATTAAATGCACAAATAAAGGTCGCTGGCGGTTACCCGAGGGATTCGGGAAATTAAAGTACTGGCAAAGTATTCACTGTAACGATGATGTTAAGATAACTGCACGCAGAAATCCTGGTCCGTGTGGCTTCTTTACAAATTACGATTCGACTGTCAAACATCCAGACTGTGATAATCATATGAAAAAATGCTCTTTTAGGTAAATATTATTTTTTGAAAACCGGGTAGAATCAAACACTAGTGCTGTAGCTCTTTCCTACAACTTTGACTTTAATTTTTTTGTAAAATGCATTTCATTTTGCATAACACGAACGTTTCACTTCGCCATTTTTGATTTTTGCTCATTTTTCCGCTATTCCGCCTACGCACTGAGCACTTATCCTGCACCTTGCGAAGGTTTCACAAAAAAACCTGCCGGATAACTGCGCCAAAGGAGACGTAAAATACGTATAGGTTGAGTTCTTCTAGATTTCTTTCAAAATACGCCTGACTTACGGTGTGTCAAAGCTCAAAATTACCCCATTTTGTATCTAGAAAATAATACGAAACGGCAATAATATAATTTTGAGCTTTGACACACCGTAAATTATACTTGATTAAACAGTATTGATGAATATTTTAGATGTCGAAATCCACTGAAAACACCCAATGTAAGACTCGCCAGATGTCGAAAAAACGAATGGATAACTAATACAAACATCCAAGTTTCATGTTCATAAGTTTTATATAAACGTTGCAATTGTACAATATTGGTTTCTTTTAGTAAATACAGTCATGTAGCTCTGATAATTACACTATTTGCGCTTAACCGTTGTTTACAGCCCTTGCCCAAAATGGGCAAATATATTTTTTTTAGGGTGAAGTTATGAAGTTGGGGTGTTGAAATGATCACCAGAAAGGTACGCAAAACGGCCAATATCATGTTTATTACAATCGTTTACCGTTTTTAACGTTAAAATTCACAGTCTGGATTTTTTTCTGTACCCACGTTCACATAAAAGGCCATAATTTCAAAAAGTTGTAATGTAAGTTAAAATTTATTTCATAGATAATGCCGTGGGGGTTTACTTGGTTTTACAGTTTAACTCTAACACGTAAACATTTGGACACATCAAAGTTGCCTTGCCCAAAATGGGCAATTAATGCTATTTTCTAACAAATTTTTGTTATTGTAATGGTGAGTCCCAACGTACAGTAATTGTCTAATATGTTAGTCGTCCGAACTTTCTTCCTCCGAATTTTCCTCCGAGTTTTCCTCCGTATTCTCCCCATCGTGAAGATCTTCCACTTCGAGCTGATCTATAAGTGGGTTTCGGACGTTTTCAAAAAAGTGAGGTTTCTAATTAAGAGCGTTCAAAAACACAAAACTCATTAAATGTGCATAAAAGTTTCTTCATGTCATAAACTCTTTTTCAACGGACTGTCACCTAATGCGATTCGTCGTCGTATGTCAGATAAATCAAAATCGCATACTAGCAACAGAATGTTTAAGAATTTTAAACCCAAATCTATATCATCCAAAGTTTCGTCAATTTCATCTTCAACATCTTCAACATCCTCAACATTCTAATTGTTATATAAATCGTATATTGTTTTTTTTTGCAAGTCTTAAGACATTACTATAGTATACCCGTATAGTATACCCTGTATACCGGTATATACCGTGTGCTGACGCTCAGACTGTCGGGCGTTCAGCAACCTCATTTTTACGCTATTAGTTTGACATGACCGCGACATTCCAAGCTACTCGGTGAGTCATTAGTCACGTTTTGCACGGCTTTGCGGTTGAAAAATACTCAGTCTGAGCTCCGCCACACGGTATATTATATACATATCTCTGTAGTACAGAGTCTGTACACTGAATACAATACACTGTATCCTATATGCTCCATGCAGTAAACACGGCCCTTAGCGCTAACGTGCCATTTGAGCTGAAAAAGTGTCGCGTTGACGTTTAATGCGCCCAACTAACATTTGTGTGACTAGAATTTTTAATACCCATTTTCAAAATCAATTTGAAACATTTTATTGTTTCATTACAATATATACCACTCTACGTATATTACATTATTATACACCCAGTACCGGTAAACTACCAATGCAATCCTATTGAATAATTTTTAACCAGATCGGTCCTTTACCTCCTCATCATCCGGTTGCTCTTCGACTAATAGCTGAAATATATTTCGTTAGCAATCCTGGAAACTCACAATATGAAANAACTTTTCGAGAAAATTCGATTGACGGTGTTATTTTTTGCGTAGGTTGGAGATTTCAAACAGCTCTCTAGTGGGCCCTGGTGGCCAAAATCAATTTCTGAATAGTCAGATCGACGTAGTTTGACGAGCTCTACAACTTGGCTTTACCAGTTTTTTTGAATTATTGCGAATTTTAAGCCGTTTTCGCGCCCGGTGCCTTTTAGTCACACAAATGCCCCCTGGAGGTTCTTTAATATTGGTGCCCCCTGGGAGTTAAGAACATGATTGTTTATAAAGGTTAATAGATTTAGTCTGATTGGCAAATGTGGTGTTTTATAAGGTCTGACTGGGATATGTGGTCATAAAGTCTGAGACGAAGATGTCGTACCTTATAAGGTCAAGGTGAGAATACATTTATATGATAGAATTTGCTACAAATATAAGCGTAAAATAGATTTGAAAGCAATATTTTACAAATATTATTTTAATAAAAAGGTAAAATAGATTTGTTGTCTAAAAATGAACGTGAGTAAACGCGAATAATCATTCAGCGAATATGGGCGTGTGCAACACTAAAAAAACGACCTTGTGATTGGCCGAGCGTGATTATCACGTTACCATTTGAATTTGAGCCCCGAGAAAATCATACTCATTTTCCTTAATTAATTTCATTTTTTGTTGGAGTTTTAATATATTTCTATGTTGTAAATCATGGATGACAATATTGAAATTGTAGACGTTCAAGGACGCAAAAAAACTACTCGAGATCATGAGCAAGAGAAAAAAAGACTGAAAAACGTATTTCGGTCTCAGAATCCGGATTCACCTGTGATAACATACAAGACTTTCAATCAATCATGGGTGCCTAACGAGAATTTTGAAGAACTTCTGGAGAACGAGGAACAATCTCATTATTTGAAGTGTTTACATCCCAGATGCGAGGGTAAACCTTTTGAACGTCAGGCTGGTATTGAAAATTCTATTTTTTTATGGTTTACAAATATATTTTACTTTTATTAGTGAAATTGTTTTCTTTGATCAAATTAAATTACAAACCTATTTTCCCTTTATAGGCCCATATGTATTTTACCTTTACAAGGGCCAAATCTATTTTCCCTTTTTAAATTCAAAATCTAATTTCTATTTATTAGGTCCAAATCTATTTTCCCTTTATTTGGTCCAAATCTATATTCCCTTTTAAAATTCCAAATCTATTTTCCCTTTTTAAGGTCCAAATCTATTTTCCCTTTATAAGGTCCAAATCTATTTTCCCTTTTTAAATTCTAAAACTATTTTCCCTTTCTTAGGTCCGAATCTATTTTCCCTTTTTAAATTCTAAATCTATTTTCCCTTTATTAGGTCCAAATCTATATTCCCTCTTTAAGGGCCAAATTTATTTTCCCTTTTTATGAAGCTAGTTTCTAATTTTATTATATTGCTTTTCATTTTCAATACCAATTAGCACTTTTATGCTAAAGGCAAAGGGAAAAAAAGTGGTTTTATTGCCAGCTCAGTGAAAGCGCACTGCACGAACAATCATATTATTACTCGAAATCAGCCAACTCTTGAAGAAGTCGTTAGAGGAAAAACCAAAAACATATCAACTAAAGAACGAAATGCACTTGTCCATAAAGCTGCTGAATGGATTGCAGCTGGCTCATTACCGCTAAACTTTTTCGATTCGGAAAATACACAAGAATTTATGAAGTTTTTGGTTTGCAACATTCTAGGCTTCAGCGACGACACATACAGCAAAGTTAAATTAAGCCGCTATGAAATTGGGAAAACGCTCAAAGAGTCTCAAGAAACGTTAGAAAAAGAAATAAAAAAGATGGCTGAAAAACTCGCTCTTGATGGGCGCCTGTTTGTGGTAATGGATCATTGGCACTCGAATGTGGGTAGTTACGAAATAAGTAATTCGTACCACGGCATTATGTTGGGATGTCAAGGCGACGACGGTTCTGCCCAGTACTACTTCTTACGATTTTCGTCGGCAGCTTCCAAGAAAAACGAAGATATTAAGGAAGAAATGCTCGAAACCTTCAAAGTGAGTAATTTGTATGCCTTTTTGTTCAGAAACTAGATTTTTTTTTAATTAAAAAAAACGGAAAATAGCTTTGGGAGACGAAACGCCCTTAAAACTGTATTAATTTGAGAGTCAAAGCTATTTTCCTTTTTTATTTCAAAAAACGGAAAATAGCTTTAGGGACGAAATGCCCTTAAAAGTGTATAAATGTGATTTTCAAAGCTATTTTCCTTTTTTATTTCAAAAAATGGAAAATAGCTTTGGCTTCACCGTTGATAAATATTTATATAGTTTTTTTAGAAATATGGTCTAGACGGGCTTTATAAGCGAGGACTACTGCCAACGGTTGCTGACGGTGCTATGCATTCACTTTTGAAGGGCCAAGTTCATCACACTTGTGGAGCACATACCATTTCCCTGATTATAAAGAAAGTTTTTGAAGATGACAGAACGGCAAAATCCAATATTGATGGATACGCCGGAATGTATGACTCTATAACCAATTTTTGTCGAAATGCAGGTAAAATAAAACCTAGAACTAATGACAAATGCGCGGGCTCTTTCAACATTGCAATTTGGGAAAAAACTCCAACTAAAGAAATTTCCGAAATTATCGCCCGATTTCATCATCTCTCATTCGACGAGTACGACGAGGAAAAAAAGAAAGAAATTATTGCTCGTTACGATCAATTCCCTCTCATAAACAAATTGAATAAGGTGCGAATGAAATCATTTGGTACTGAAGTTTCCAATATTATTGCCAATAAACAAAACATTCGCGAGATGAAGGAGGGTGGTCCAAATTTCGAATTAGTTTCTGAATATAATTTCAATTGGCCAATGATTGAGGGTATGGAAGTTATTATAATTAAACTTCTAGAAAATTTGAAATACATGGAGACCAGCAAAAAAAGAACAATGTCGCTGTATCTGGAAAAACTCATGTCACTTTTAAAATGGTCACTGTCAGATTTGAAGAATGAAGATGTTGTAATGTACTCGAAAGAATATTATGTCAGAAAATTCAAGCAAGAATTAGCGAGTACTTTAAACGAGTACATTTTTGGTGTTCCAAGTGCCCGAATTCATTCCCGGTCGTCCGAAATTTCAGCCACAGCAGCGTTTTTTGATAAAGAGACGACTGCTTTCGAGTTTGATGAAATAATAAAAACTGTTGAAGCTCTACAAGAAGATGAGCTAAACGGCGATTTGGCAACTAACTTGAAAAAAAATTTACGTGACGCGTCATTCCAATGGAATTGGACTGCTAAAGAGTTCATTCGGAATAAGGCTGCCACTTTTGACGTTAAAAATTCTACCGATGAGCTTCCCGAATTCAGCCCAGAAGTCGCCAAACGGATAAAAAAAAGTGGTTTCGTAACTGGAGAGGTTTCTGTTTCAAGCTCTATTGACGACGAAATATACGCCTACGAAAACTTTTCACCAGTTGAATATGGGCGATGTAAGTTAAAAAATGAATTAAAAAAGGGAAAATAGATTTGGCCCTAATAAAATGAAAATAGATTTGGAAATTTAAAAAGGGAAAATAGATTTGGACCTTATAAAGGGAACATAGATTTGGAATTTAAAAAGGGAAAATAGGTTTGGACCTTATAAAGGGAACATAGATTTGGAATTTAAAAAGGGAAAATAGATTTGTTCTTTATAAAAGGAAAATAGATTTGGACCTAATAAAGAGAAAATAGATTTGGCCCTTATAAAGGGAAACTAGATTTGGACCTAATAAAGGGAAAATAGATTTGGACCTTATAAAGGGAAAATAGATTTGGACCTTATAAAGGGAAAATAGATTTGGACCTTATAAAGGGAAAACAGATTTGAAATTTAAAAAGGGAAAATAGATTTGGACCTAATAAAGGGAAAATAGATTTGGAATTTAAAAAGGGAAAATAGATTTGTACTTTAAAAAAGAAAAATAGATTTGGACCATATAAAGGGAAAATAGATTTGGCCCTTAAAAAGGGAAACATAGATTTGAATTTCATAACGATACTAGTTCTGACTTTCACAGATATTATTTAGGGCTTTCCACAATTATAAAAGAAGGCAACGATGACGAGGGACTGCGTCCAGCGTTGTTTTTCCGAGAATTTCATCAAAAATTTCCTGTTTTAAAACGTGTTGCCGCAATGGCCTTAAACACACCGTCGTCTTCTTGCGAAATCGAAAGAGCATTCTCAAAATGCACTCAATTCCTAACGAAAACTCGGAATCGGCTTAAAGCGTCTACCATTGAGCAATTGTTGCAAATGCAAAGTGCTTCCGAATTCACGAAAATGTTACAGAAAATCCAATAAAAATACACTTATAAGGTCAAACAATTTACCTTATGTAATTTTGATTATCAGAATGACCTTATAACCACTTCACCTGTTCAAAAGTATCAGTTTTGTTCCTTTTTTCCTCAGAAAAAGTAATCTGCAACTGCCAAATACAGAAAACACATGTAATAAATATAGACCTTTTAAATATGTCACGAGTGGCATTTTATTTCATTTAATTTTGGGTATTACTGGTCATTTGAAGTTCTAATAACCCTATAAGTTATAACCTATAACAAAAAAATCTTATATCGATTTATTGCATCTTATAAATTTTGTACAAAATCTATTAATCGCCTCTTATAAACGACAATTTTCCTCAAAAATATATTCCTTTAACACCATTAAGGATTTCTCAGCACAAATAGATCCATCGGACCTTATAAGCGACCATTGTTCTGAGCCATAAGGGATCTAATTTATCTTAAAAGCTACCATTTTTGTCAAATTGAGTATTTTGCACCTTATAAACTATAAATTATAAGACTCCATGAATTATGACGAAAACTTATTTTTTTGTATTTTTTGCGACAAATGTCGCGACAAACGACGTTTGTCGGACAAACGCAACCACGAATTTGTCGACAAACGACAAACGGAAAAAAACGAGAAAAAAATTTTCATCGACAAACGACGAACGCGACAAACGGCAAAAACTCGTTTTTTTGCAACCCTGGTGTGACCCGCTAAATTTTTACACGTTTTGAGTCATAAATCGCTAAATTTTGATTGGACAAGTTTGGTAATTACATGTAATTAAAGCACTTCAACTTACCAATTTTTTCTCATAATCAATGTTTNAACGCGCAAATTCTTTTACTTTGGCAATTTGACTGTGATACTTGGCTGTCCCACTGTACAGCCGCTGGATGATCGCCGAAACGTTACCGAAAATTGTTGCATAAAACAGGGCTAAAACATATTTTTATCGTTTTTTTACGCATGATACCAACCCTGATACCAAAATTGGCCTATGATATGAAAATTGATTTAAGCAAATTGATTAAATCAACATTTAAAGCATAGACACACGGTAATATAAGGCATTTTTATTCTCGTTAAATTATACGTTATACGTCCCATGGCAAAAACTTTTTCTGTTTTTCTTTGAAAACCATAATTATTGAAAAAAAATTTTTTAATTTTTTTATAATGAATTTTTTATGAAAATCTGAAATTAAAAAAAAATGATTTTTTTATGAAAATCAAAATTTTTTTTTTGAAAAACATGAGTTTTTTTTATGAAAAACAATACTTTTATGAAAACTGGATTTTTAATGAAAAACATGATTTTTTTAAGAAAACTAGATTTTTACGAAAAACATGAGTTTTTATGAAAACTAGATTTTTATGAAAAACATGATTTTTTATGAAAACTGGATTTTTATGAAAAACATGTTTTTATGAAAATCAAAATTTTTTTATAAAACAAAAACATGATTTTTTTTGAAAAACATTACTTTTATGAAAACTGGATTTTTTTATGATAAACATTTTTTATAAGAAATGTTTTATGATAAACATTTTTTTAAGAAAACTGGATTTTTATGAAAAACATGATTTTTTTATGAAAACTGGATTTTTATGAAAAACATGATTTTTATATCAAAATCTACATTTTGAAACATTGAATCGAGTTTTGAAGCAATTTCGTTATAAATTTGATATAATTTCACATGACGGAAAATTAAGAATTCTAAGGTCCAAAATGCCCGCGTAGGGGTTAAATAAATTTATTACATCCGATAAGCATGACGATGACGGAGAAGATCTTTTCGCTATTTGTATTTGGACTAACATTTCCAAAGCCCACGGAGGTTAAACTGCTAAACGTAAAATACATAGCGGTGATATATTTGTCTTTTACTGACGGTCCAGAAATTAACTCCCCGGTTGTCACATTGTACTCGAAGGAGTTATTTGTCGAGTCGCCCAAATAATGAATCCAACCGATTGGCGACTGTTCAACTGCACCAATAGCGTACCTTCAAATGATTTTTGGAAACTTGTTTTCAATATTTTTTCGAAAAATCTAGGCCTCAAAAATTAACCCTTGAACGCCTATAGCTGAAAGTGGTCCGCACATGCGTTTCCGAAGTCATTTTCATCATTATATTTTATGTTATAAATTGTTATAAATTATTCGTTTATACAGTATAAATTATGCTTATACAACCGTTGCGCAGTTATCCGGCAGGTTTTTATCTCAATTTTTCGTTTGCATACGATTTACGCAGTTATCGGCAATTTTTTTCGATTAAAAATTATAGAGGTTATAAAGTTATTCGTGGCCGCAATTATGGATCTGAAAAACAGCACACGTATTAAATACAGTCCTCAGTCCCTTAAGTGCCGCACTCAAGCCGCCAAAAACGCGGCACTTAAGGGAGCGGCACTTAAGGGACTGAGGACTGTATAACCACGGATAACGCGACATACAATATGCATAAAACCGAATATATTTCGATAAACGAAAAATGAAAATTAATAAAACAATGAAAACTAAAAGTCTCACCATATACAGGCCAGCCAGTGGGCCAAAAGTACAAAAAAACACATGAGCAAGAATAAAACGGCAGCACCATATTCCGAATATCGATCAATTTTGCGCGCTACTCGAACAAGTCGCAACAATCGAGCGGTTTTCATGAGACCCACAAGCGTTGTCTGAATAAAATAGTTGACATTTTTAACTCCAGTGGCGTCGACAATAGGGTGCCCCAAGGTTTTGAGCACACGAATGCCAGAAACAATACAAAAAATTCAGAATATACATTTTGTAATTGGGGTAATATATCAATGATACCCCACGCCGAACATGAGCGTTGGTGTTGTCTTGATATTCTAGAAAATTGCGGTTTTTTATCAGAAAATTGCCCTCAAAATCGGCCCCTAGTGGTTAAAATTCGGTGGTGCTAAAATAAGATTGTTTTATTACTGGATCATGTTGTACTAAAGTTTGTTTGATTGGAGACCCTAAAAAAAGGCAATACAGTATCGTATCACCGCGACAGTTTAAGTGCGTGCACACGGTACATTGAGAGGTGTATATTGAGAGTTTACAAAAAAAATGTGAATTCAATTAGAAGTTTAGCACGAACGCTCAGTAGATGTTTTATCACGTTTCAAACTCTGTCGAAAAATAAAATTATTGTTTTTTTAAATGTTTGTGTAAACTTATGAAAAATGACATTTTCCCAGTTGAAAACGGAATAGCCCAACATTTTCCAGTTTTTGTTTTCTTTTTTTTTGTACAAAAAACAACATTTAATTTATTGAATATATAACGGTTTAAGGTTAATCCTTTTATTCTAAAAGTTCTAGGGAAGACCGACCGAACTTAGAGATAACATTTAGATTTTTGCGCTAACTATGGAAAAACATGTTATCACTCGAATTTCGCGTTTTAAACCATGTTATGAAATTGTGAAATCTAAATTTCCGTTCTAGATTTTATTTTAACTCCTGCGCTACCGACCACTTATAGGTAGGGCGAATTCCTATTTTTTTTTCTCGAAAAAAAAAATTCTTCATATTTTGCTGCAAAACATTTAACTAGGGGTATTTGACCATGGCGTTTCTGATTTTGACACTTACAACCGCTAAAAAACAACCGGCTGAGAACAAATCGGCATTTACCACTAGAATTTCGACTTCTATTACTATAGCCTATAGTCTATAGGTTAATAATTTACGAATTTCTTTTATATATAGCCTATATATATAAAAAATTCGTAAATTATTAACCTATAGAAATAGAAGTCGAAATTCTAGTGGTAAATGCCGATTTGTTCTCAACCGGTTGGTTTTTAGCGGTTGTAAGTGTCAAAATCAGAAACGCCGTGGTCAAATACCCCTAGTTAAATGTTTTGCAGCAAAATAAGAAAAATTTTTTTTATATAATATAGGCTATGAAATTGACTGCGCAATATGGCACATTTAATTTTTTCTTTATTGTAACATTTTTTATTACGAAACGTTTTAGACACCTTCGATATGAAATTTGCGCGCCGGATGAATCATAAAATTTCCGGAAGTCACTTAGTTCAAACACAAACATAAACAGACCGAATAAAAACCCTAAACATTAGTAATTGGCTCTCATCCCTAGCCGACCTCATTAAATGGTGTTGATATTTATATCGGAAGTAACCGGAAGTGAAAAAAAAAACGAAACTGCAAAAAATAAGATATATAAAATCAGGAGTTTGAGCTTTTCCGCAACATGATTATAAAATCTCCAAGTATTTTTTAAATTTAATTTATTTTTTAATAACTGATTTTAGTACACTTTTTTTATAAATATCTTCTATTATTACTATTATATCTTTAGTAAAGATTCTTTACCCACCAGTATATGTGAGAAAATTATTCGGCGTTTGTATTCTCGAGATGGCCAAATGTTAACTCTCAGAGGAAGGAGTTTTTGGGAACCCGTAGGGGGAAAATGTGTATATAAACACGCACTTAAAAATTCACAATAATTCGCAATAATTCAAACAAACTGGTAAAGCCAAGTTGTAGAACTCGTCAAACTACGTCGATCTGACTATTCAGAAATTTATTTGGGTGACCAGGGCCCCCTAGAGAGCTGTATGAAATCTCCAACCTACGCAAAAAACACCGTCAATCGAATTTTCTCGAAAAGTTGAGGGCGGGTCAGCAATACCCGTTTTGCTCTACGGGGCCTCCATAGGCCTTAAATCAACGAAAAAAACAAGTTGCGTGTCTATATACACGCACTTCCCCCTGGGAGTTAAAAAAATTAAAATTTTTTTTAACTCACTTTTGTGATACAGTGTGATAATCACACTGTGATTCATGGAGCACGACCGTGAAATAAAAAAATAAGAGGGCGGTAGGGAGCACTTTTCACAGCGAAAGTTTGTGCATGAAAATTAAGCGATCTTCCGCAATAAATAATGTAAGTCGGGATATTTTTAGTTCGAAATTTTGGGGGAGAAATGGTATCTCGGTAATCATAACGAAAGACGGCGAAATTTCAGGTGAAACGGTGAGTAGTTATGATTTTAAAAATATATCGCGAACTTAGTTTTCCCGAAAAAATTTTTAACGAATTCATTTTCACCACCTAACTATTTGAAATAACACCATTTGAAGTAACAGTTTGTATTTTACATAACATTTCGCATCTGAAATAACACTTTTTATGCTCAACAATTTTCAGACTTTTAGCACAAATTTTTTCTAGACACCTCGTGTTTAAACTTTTCCGGCTATATGAATCATATCATTTCCGGAAGTGACATAATTGAAACACAACATAAACAGGGTTGATAAATAATATAAACAATAGTAAATTGGCGCCATGCCTCAAGAGACCTCATTTAATTGTGTTGATATTTTTAGGGTAGGTCTAGAAATACACGCCGTGAACGTATTGGTCTTTTCAGACTTTTGGTCACGCCTTTTCCAAAAACCCTCTTTTTTGGTTTTACAAATCTTAAGAAAACACACTTGACTTATAACAGTCTCAAAATGACACCAGAATTCTTGGCAATGTAGGCCTAACTCTCAGAACCAGAGAAAATTATAACCCGTAGGTTCACATGTGATAAACTGGGTGCGCTATAAATTATAGCCTATAATCTATCCAGTGACACTCATAGTCTATGAGTTTAGGGAAATTTACGAAAAATTCCCTAAAATTTATGAAAAATTCCCTAAAATTTATGAAAAATTCCCTAAAATTTATGAAAAATTTCCTAAAATTTATTAAAAAAAATTCAGAAATTAATGAAAAATTCTTTAAAATCTATGAAAAATTCTCTAAAATTTATGAAAAATTCCCAGAAATGTATGAAAAATTCCCAGAAGTTTATGGAAAATTTGAAAAATTTCATTAAGAGTGGGAAACACCCATTTTTCTTGAAAAACGTGTGAGCGGGAATTACTACATTTCTCTGAAAGTGCGTTAACAATTAATCTCAAACCTTGCATGCTACTAGATAAATGCTTCTCGGTTGATATTGCGAAAACAATAAAACCATAACTCAACGCAAANTCGCGGTGATATATTTGTCTTTTACTGACGGTCCAGAAATTAACTCCCCGGTTGTCACATTGTACTCGAAGGAGTTATTTGTCGAGTCGCCCAAATAATGAATCCAACCGATTGGCGACTGTTCAACTGCACCAATAGCGTACCTTCAAATGATTTTTGGAAAAAAATTTTGAATATTTTTTTGAAAAATCTGTTCCTCAAAAATTAACCCTTGAACGCCTATGGCTGAAAGTGGTCCGCACATGCGTTTCCGAGGTCATTTTCATCATTATATTTTATGTTATTAATTACACCCCCTGCGCTGTTATCTTGCACCTATGGCATGAAAAAAATCTGCAAGATAACGGAGCGAACGGGGACATCTGCAAGATAACAGCGCAGGGCTTAACACATAAAGATAGGGATTCCTGGAAAATTGGCCGAAAAAAATCTGCAAGATAACGGAACCAACGGGAAAATCTGCAAGATAACGGGTGACAAAATAACAGCGCAGGGGGTGTATTCGTCTATACTTATACAACCGTTGCGCAGTTATCGGGCAGGTTTTTAATTCATTTTTTTGTTTCCATACGATTTAGGCAGTTATCCGGCAAGTTTTTTTTTCGTTAAAAAGTTATAGAGGTTATAAAGTTATTCGTGGCCGCAATTATGGATCTGAAAAACAGCATACGTATTAAATATAACCACGGTCAGGGCTCGGCCTGACCACGGTTAGAAATAATCACGGATAACGTGACAACAATAGGCATACAACCGGATATATTTTGATAAACGAAAAATGCAAACGAATAAAACAATAAAAGCTAAAAGTCTCACCATATACAGGCCAGCCAGTGGGCCAAAAGTACAAAAAAACACATGAGCAAGAATAAAACGGCAGCACCATATTCCGAATATCGATCGATTTTGCGCGCTACTCGAACAAGTCGCAACAATCGAGCGGTTTTCATGAGGCCCACAAGCGTTGTCTGAATAAAATAGTTAAAAATTTTAACTTAACTCGCAGGGGAAGTGTGTGCATGTATGCACACGACTTGGTTTTTCGTCGATTTAAAGCATGACGAGGCCCCGTAGGGCAGAATTGGTATTGCTGACCCCCCTCAACAATTTTTTGCGTAGGTTGGATATTTCACACAGCTTCTAGGGGGCCCTGGTGGCCCAAATCAATTTCTTAATAGTCAGATCATTACCAGTTTTACCAGAATTATGGTGAATTTTTAAGTGTGTGCATACGTGCACACAATTTCCCCCTACGGGTTATCAAAAAGTCCTTCCGCCTGAGAGTTAAAATAGTTTTAACTCCAGTGGCCCAGACAGTAGGGTGCCCAAGCACCAATGCCAGAAACATTACAAAAAATCAGAATAGACATTTTATAGTGGTAACTGGCCTAAATGCGTACAGACAATATATCAATGATACCCCACGTCGAAAATGAGCGTTGATGTTGTCTTGGTATTCTAGAAAATTGCCAAAAATCGGCGCCTACGAGTTAAAATTCGGAGATCTTGTAATAAGATTGTTTTATCAGTGGATCATGCTCTATCATGTACTAAATTTTGTTTAATTTGGAGACCCCCGAAAAAGGGATTTTTTAAGGCAATATGGCATCGCCGCGTCAGTTTAAGTGCGTGCACACGGTATATTAAGAATTTACAAAAATGTGAAGTCAATTAAAAGTTTAGCACGAACGCTCAGTAGTTGTTTTTTATCACGTTTCAAACTCTGTCGACCTTTATTAGTAAACCAAAAACAAAATTATTGTTTTTTTAAGTGTTTGTCTAAACTTATGAAAAATGACATTTTCCCAGTTGAAAACGGAATAGCCCAACATTTTCAGCAAAATTTCAGAACGAATCAAATCACGGCGCAGTTTTTGTT
The DNA here is from genome assembly GCA_004367875.1 of Oikopleura albicans. NCBI lineage: Eukaryota > Metazoa > Chordata > Appendicularia > Copelata > Oikopleuridae > Oikopleura > Oikopleura albicans. The sequence goes on from SCLG01000270.1 coordinate 216,018, forward strand.
TTCTTTTTTTTTGTACAAAAAACAACATTTAATTTATTGAATATATAACGGTTTAAGGTTAATCCTTTTATTCTAAAAGTTCTAGGGAAGACCGACCGAACTTAGAGATAACATTTAGATTTTTGCGCTAACTATGGAAAAACATGTTATCACTCGAATTTCGCGCTTTTAACCATGTTATGAAATTGTGAAATCTAAATTACCGTTCTAGATTTTATTTTAACTCCTCCGCTACCTTGCCTTATAGGTAGGGCAAATTCCTAATTTTTTTTTTCTCGAAAAAAAAGTTCTTCAAATTTTGCTTGAAAACATTTAACTAGGGGTATTTGACCACGGCGTTTCTGATTTTGACACTTATAACCGCTAAAAACCAACCGGTTGAGAACAAATCGGCATTTACCATTAGAATTTCATTTAAAATTTCGACTACTATTTTATAGGTTAGTAATTTACGAATTTCTCCTATATATAGGCTATGAAACTGACTGCGCAATAGGAGTGGGGTACAAATGGTCGCGAAAAACACCGTTTTTGAGTACTTTCGCGACCACACCATTTGGTCGCGAATCGTTGTTCAAAATATGGTCTCAAGAGCAAATGGTGTGGCACATTTAATGTTTTTTTTATTTTAACCTTTTTTATTACGCAACGTTTTAGACACCTCAGATACGAAATTTGCGCGCCGAATGAATCATAACATTTCCGGAAGTCACTTAATTCAAACACAAACATAAACAGACCGAATAAAAACCCTAAACATTAGTAATTGGCTCTCATCCCTAGCCGACCTCATTAAATGGTGTTGATATTTATATCGGAAGTAACCGGAAGTGAAAAAAAAAAACGAAACTGCAAAAAATAAGATATATAAAATCAGGAGTTTGAGTTTTTCAGCAACATGATTATAAAATCTCCAGGTTTTTTTTAATTTAATTTATTTTTTAATAACTGATTTTCGTACATTTTTTTATAAATATCTTTTGTTATTACAATTACATCTTTAGTAAAGATTCTTTACCCACCATTATACTATTAGATTATTCGGCGTTTGTATTCACGAGATGGCCAAATGTTAACTCTCAGGGGGAAGGAGTTTTTGGGAACCCGTAGGGGGAAAATATGTGTATATAAACACGCACTATAATTTATCACAATTATTGGTAAAGCCAAGTTGTAGAGCTCGTCAAACTACGTCGATCTGATTATTAAGAAATTGATTTGGGCCACCAGGGCCCCATAGAGAGCTGTTTGAAATCTCCAACCAACGCAAAAAATACCGTCAATGTATTTTTTTCGAAAAGCTGAGGGGGGTCGATCGAAAAAAACAAGTTGTCTATATACACGCACTTCCCCCTGGGAGTTAAAAAATAGTTTTGTGATACAGTTTGATTCAGGGAGCACGACCATGAAATAAAAAAAATAAGAGGGCGGTAGGGAGCATTTTTCACAGCGAAAGTTTGTGCATGAAAATTTAGCAATCGTCCGCAATACATAATGTAACTCGGCATATTTTTAGTTCGAAATCTTGGGGAGAAATGGAATACAATGTATAACGAAAGTCGGCGAAATTTCAGGTGAAACGCTGAGTAGTTATGATTTTAAAAATATATCGCACATTTAGTTTTCCCGAAAAAAAATTTAACGAATTCATTTTCACTACCTAACCATTTGATATAACACCATTTGAAGTAACAATTTGTATTTGAAATAACAGTTCGCATTTGAAGTAACACTTTTTATGCTCAAAATTTTTCAGAGTTTTAGCACAAATTTTTTCTAGACACCTCGTGTTTAAACTTTTCCGGCTATATGAATCATATCATTTCCGGAAGTGACATAATTGAAACACAACATAAACAGGGTTGATAAATAATATAAACAATAGTAAATTGGCGCCATGCCTCAAGAGACCTCATTTAATTGTGTTGATATTTTTAGGGTAGGTCTAGAAATACACGCCGTGAACGTATTGGTCTTTTCAGACTTTTGGTCACGCCTTTTCCAAAAACCCTCTTTTTTGGTTTTACAAATCTTAAGAAAACACACTTGACTTATAACAGTCTCAAAATGACACCAGAATTCTTGGCAATGTAGGCCTAACTCTTAGAACCAGAGAAATTTGTAACCCGGTGGTTCGCATACAAGGTATAATAAACTGGGTGCGCTATAATCTGTACAATGACACTCATAGTCTATGAGTTTAGGGAAATTTACGAAAAATTCCCTAAAATTTATGAAAAATTCTCTAAAATTTATGAAAAATTCTCTAAAATTTATGAAAAACTCTCTAAAATTTATGAAAAATTCCCAGAAATGTATGAAAAATTCCCAGAAGTTTATGGAAAATTCTAAAAATTTCATTAAATTCCTGATTATTTCACCGCCTACGCATTGCGTTCTAATGCTTGATTTTTTTTGATTGTTTCAAATAATTGTTGTTAAATATAAATGATTCACCCTGTAATATACAGACACAGACGCCAGCGCCGTAGGAATTTTTCAGAGTGAACTGACAAGCGCGCCTATTGGCTCATGCTTTTTTAGAAGCGCTTCCTATTGGCTAGCGTCCTTTAGCCACGCAAACAACCCACGCAGCTTGTAATTTTAAATACGCAAATTCTCTAAAATTATTTCATCTTGAAATTAAAAGTAAACCATTTTCAGAGGACCAATTACGCAGTAGGGATTTTTGGACTGTGATTTTGTGACTTTACATGATTTTTGTGATTTTAGCGTGATTTTGTTATTCTAGCGTGAATTTGTTATTCTAGCGTGAATTTGTGATTTGAGCGTGATTTCCGAGTGATTATGTTAGAAAATATCACATCGTATATTCCGTGGAGAAATACCTATTGTTGTATTCCGTAGAGGAATATGACATTCAATTGCGGTATTCCGTGGAAAAATCTCACATCCGAATGTGGGATTCCGNAGTCCAGGTGTGGGACTGTTTGAAGCAGCGGAACCCAGATTTTCTTTTTTTGTTTTTCTGACTACATGCAAGAATAACGAAGATCTGAAGGCGATTGAGGCGAGTATATTAGCGTTTCCACCTCTCAAAGAAAACAATTTTGTTTTTTTCGGACAAGAAGGCATTCGCACTATTTCTAGAAAAGGCCATATGGTTCCCACTCTTAAATTCCTGATTATTTCACCGCCTACGCGCCATTGCGTTCTAATACTTGATTTTTTTGTTTTGATTGTTTTAAACGATTGTTGTTAAATTTAAATGATTCACCCTGTAATTTCAAATACGCAAATTCTCTAAAATTTTCAGAGGACCAATTACGCAGTAGGGATTTTTGGACTGTGATTTTTAACTTTAAGTTAAAGTCTTTAACATGATTTTAGGATAATTTTATGATTTTAGCGTGATTTTTTGTTATTCTTGCGTAAGTTTGTGATTTTAGCGTGATTATGATTAAAATACTTTTTGTGATTTCGTAATAAGCGTGATTGTGATTAAATTTTAGTTACAAAATCACGTTTTCCCTTGGCTAAATGTTCAATTAACCTGTTTGATATCATTGACTCCATCCTTCGAGAGTCCAACTTCCGACGGCAGTGGAACATCAACAGACTAAAAATGAAAAATAATTTAAAAATTCACAGTTTTTTTGTTGTTTATTGTTGGCTAGGGTGTGTCGTACAAGGGTGTTTGGCGTGATCAAAATATCAAACGGAACAGCAGCGAGTAAGTCGACCAGGAACCACCCTTTGAAGTAATGAATGGCAATCCGTTTCTTATCTGATACGACTTCATCATTTTTGCTAACGTACGTCGTTCTAAATACAAAAAACGTTTACATTTCTCGCCAGGTACATAAATGCAAAACGAAATATAATTTGGCAAAAATTTACACACCTGCTCATAATTTGACAAACATATAGAACCGTAGAATACATTCAATAAATGAATGATTCAAGTAAAAAAGTGGAAAATTGCTAAATTGCAGAAAAAAATTTCTAGAATTCTTAATTTCTAAACGGAATTTCACCTGAATTCACCGCAAACAACTTTTTTCGTAACACAATTGGTCAGGATTTAGTCAAAAGCGATAGGTTATATAATATAAACTTATATTTAACTGTATGTTAGAACTCGAGTATGCATGATTTAAAAATACGGTTTAAAAATTCGACTACTAGAAACTATTTAACTCCCTCTAACCGATCCAGGTAGTTCACTACCAATCGACTTTCATCGTTAATAACAGCCAAACGGATCGAGATTTTTAAAAACGGAAAACAGTACAGAATTTGTCTCGCAAATCTACGTAAATATAACAAATGTTCAAGTTTATTTTATATTTTAGTTTAGTAGAAAATTCGACATGAAACGCACCAGTTTTGATAAAAAATCTATTTTTTTTTACTTTCGTCCTCTGTTACAACTAAATGAACAAAATTTCTTGACGAGAGAGACTAAAATCTACCAAAAAAAAACGAAATTACTTGTTTTGCACGTGTTTTGAACTATTTTGTTTTTCTAATTTTTTAGAAATCTGGATTAGAAGCATATCCATTTTTACGAAAATTGGGACAAAAATTCGGTTGTTTTTTGGACCCTTTGTTTTCACAATTGATAACAAAATATGAATGTTCCAACGAAATTCAGTTCATTACAGTCCTTACCCCCATTAGAGCACTACTCAAAAGTGCTCAATTTTGGACGGTTTTGAAATACTCTTTTTCGAAAAAATGACCCTAATAAAAGCGTCTTTAATGGGAGTATGGACTGTAATAAAAAATTAAAAAATGGATAAACAAATTGAATAACAGTCATTTCAATTATTAAGAGTAACATTTGATCATACTTTGGTCCACAGGTCCCAAATTCCATTGGTGCGCGCCTGAATCGGCGATTTTATTAGAAAATCGTTTTCGGCGATTTTTAACTTTTCTCTGTAAAAATTGTTTTTGATAAATTAGAATTAAATTAAAACATACATAAGAAGCAGTTAATTTTTTTTAGTAGATATGTTTTTATTTTATGGAAATCCGTTACTATCTTCAGACTCATATTCGATGAATAAGGCGCGCGCATCGGTTAGAGGGAGTTAATTAAAAATTGCCTATTATTTGGAGTAAAACTCCCATGAAACAAGTTTATCTCGGAAAAAATGGTTAGGGTTCATTTATCGCAAACATTCGGTAGAATCCGTCAAATTTTAATTTACCTATTTTAGTTAAATAAAGAAGTCAGAAAAATCTTCTAAATAAATTTTTGGGACAACTTTGAAAACGAAAAAACGTTTTTTTTTGACAATCTTCCCATAAGCTCTACAGGACTTTGAAGAAAAAATTGACAAAACTAAGGTTATCATGATGTTCAGTGATGTCGGAAACCCCATGTGCCAAGTTTCAGGAAATCTAAGAAACCGGAAATGTTAACCGGTTTTTCATTCAACTTTCCGGGTGGTAAAAACTATCGGCGATACCGCAATGTAATTATCTCTAAAACTTCAGGGGGTCAGCAATACTCGTTTTGCCCTACGGGGCCTCCTTATGCCTTAAATCGACAAAAAAACAAGTTGTGTGTTTATATACACAGACTTCCCCCTGGGAGTTAAATAGGAAATATTAATAATAATACTTACAAATAATTGATTAATATGTCGATGATAAACATAATGTCGACCATCATTTCGATTATGTTTAGGGGTTGATCTAACCCTTGATACCACGCGCGGGTTGGCTCATACCGCTTGTCGAAAACGAATGCCGCTGCAAAGGGGGTATAAATCGCCGTATATATCACCAATATTAGAATCACCCAATCCCAACATGCCTAAATCAAATAAATTGTGCCTAAATTGTAACTGACCGGTTTTTTATATTATTTTCCGGTAAGCAAAATTCACAGAAATGCCACGAATCTTATTTTTTAGAAAAGTTGATCGAGGTCTTTGTATATCACTCATATTATATGAGTCATATACATATGAGTCATGTGTATATGAGTCATATAATAATATGACTCATGGAGGGTTCAAATTAGGGTTATTATAGAAAATGACGAAATCTGAAAAAGGCCAAAAATTCAACGATGAAACCTGAAAACGTCGAAAGCTGACAAAAGCGAATTTTGAAAACGGCGAAAATTTTTGAAACGCTTCCATTTTAGATTTAAAATCTATAAGAAAATTTTTTGTCGAAAATTTAAGTTTCTGATTTTTCACCGTTTTTGGGCCGTTTAAGGTTTTCGATTTTTCAGCTTTCGCCGTTTTCAAATTACACCATTTTCTGTATTGGCCCAAATCAGGCTGTGCCCTCCAATTTTCTACCTAAAATTGACGAAAACTGGCTTGTGTGCACAAACATCCCCCTGAGAGTTAAATACAGACCTAGTCTAAAAATCTAGTCTAAAACAACATCAATTTTGAATTGTACGCTTTTTATGTCTTTTCCCGTAACGCAATTGGTCACGATTTAGAATAAGAGAGTGGCAATATCATTAAGTATAGAGTTTAAGTGAGCTTGATAATAAACCGTCGGCGGTTGCGTTAATTTTGAAAAATGTTAAAATTGTACTTGACATATCCCCAGCTAGCCAGTCAGGTAACATCACTCAATATCAACATAGTCGCTGTTTTCACCAGATAATGCTCGTCACACCATTTCCCGCCATTTTATTTCGCATTTTTAAATTTTAAGTTTATATATATATATATATTTTTTGTAAATTACCATTTTTGTAACAAAAACAAAAAATTATAAAAAAATTTATAAGATAAATATATTTAAAAATATTGAAAAACGAAAATTTTGTGAAAAATGGAAGGAGAGATTTTGCAAAATCTTTGGCGTTGTCGAAATTTGAACTTAATTTTTTTT